>NW_020872437.1:617716-620216 GCF_003789085.1 Penaeus vannamei
CCATCATCATCATTATCACCATCATCACCATCACCATCATCATCATCATCACCATCACCATCATCATCACCATCAATCATCATCATCATCATCATCATCATCATCATCATCATCATTCATCATGCATCATCATCATCATCATCATCACCCTCATCATCATCATCATCATCATCACCATCATCATCATCATCATCATATCATCATTCACATTTTGAAATTTCCCAAAACAAAAATAAAATTCCAAAGATCAAAGAAAGAAAAATTAATCTTGCTTGATTAAAAAAAAAAAAACAAAACAAAACAAAAAAAAGCCTAACACTCCCGAGAATAAATAAATCATTGTTAGTATAATAACAATGTGTTATGACTAACACATCTGTCTGTCTGTATGTGTGTGTGTGTGTGTGTGTGTGTGTGTGTGTGTGTGTGTGTGTGTGTGTGTGTGTGTGTGTGTGTGTGTGTGTGTGTGTGTGTGTGTGTGTGTGTGTGTGTGTGTGTGTTGTGTGTGTGTGTTTGTATGTGTATTGTGTGTGTATGTATGTCTTGTGTGTGTGTATGTATTATGTTGTGTATGTATATGTGTATGTATGTGTTGTGTGTGCGTGTGTATATGTATATGTATATGCTGTATATATGTGTGTGATGTGTGTGTATACTTGTATGTGTTTATCTCTGGTATCTGTCTATCTATCTGTCTGTCTGTATATCTATCTTAATACGGAAATTACCCAAGCCATTGAGATTGGAGGGATCCATGGATGAGATGGATGGGAGGGAGGGATGAAGGAGGGAGGATGGGAGGGAGGAGGAGAGAAGGGAGGAAGGGAGGGATGGGAGGGAGGGATGGAGAGAAGGAAGGAAGAGAGGGATGGGAGGGAGGGATGGGAAGAGAAGGGAGGAAGGGAGGGATGGGAGGGAGGATGGGAGAGAAGGAAGGAAGGGAGGGATGGAGGGAGGGATGGGAGAGAAGGGAGGGAGGGATGGGAGGGAGGGATGGGAGAGAAGGGAGGAAGGGAGGGATGGGAGGGAGGGATAGAAAATAGACACAGATAAAAAGGGAAGATCGCGCATAGACTGAAAATAGATAGATAAGAAAGAATAAGATCAGGTCGGAAAAAGAGAGAGAAAACAGACAAACAGACACGGTTTAAACAGACACTTTTCAAATAGGTGTGTAATGGCTTAATGAAAGACGCACGAGATAACAATATTTAGTGAAAGTGAAAGGTCTCATCCGTTCCTTTTCGGTTTAACTTTTAATTATCGGAATTGTGGTTTAAAATGTTTAGATAATTAAGATGTTATCTTTGGGAGAGTGATATGTAAGGTTGGTCCGACTTGACCATTGTTTGTTATCGTATATGTTTGTGTCAGATTTTTTTTGGGGGGGTTGTCATGCTCTCTTTCTTCTTTCTCCTTTCTCTCTCTCTCTCTCTTCTCATCTCTTTTCTTCTCTTCTCTTCTCTTCTCTTCTCTTCTCTTCTCTTCTTCTCACTCTCTCTCTCTTCTCTTCTCTCTCTCTCTCTCTCTCTCTCTCTCTCTCTCTCTCTCTCTCTCTCTCTCTCTCTCTCTCTTCTCTCTCTCTCTCTCTCTCTCTCTTCTCTCTCTCTCTCTCTTCTCTCTCTCTCTCTCTCTCTCTCTCTCTCTCTCTCCTCTCTCTCTCTCTCTCTCTCTCTCTCTCTCTTCCTTTCTATTTTTATTAGATTTTTGAAGGTGCGATGCCTGACGACCCTTCCATAGGGGCTTCCATCCCCGCTGTCTGTTTCTTTAATACACATTATGACTTCACGTGCACGAATCTCTTGTGTAGCAGCATTTACTACAGAGGAAACATCAAAGGCACACCAGTTTCAACTTCAAGGACATCAACAACAACAAAGCAACAACAATAACAACAATGTAACAACAACAACACCGCTAACCTCAATAACAACAACAAAAACAACGCCGCCAACCTCAATAACAACAAAAAACAACAACAACAACAACAACAACAACACAAACCTCAATTAATACAACAACAAAAACAACCCGCCAACCTCAATAACAACAACAAAAACACACCGACAGCAACAACCTCAATAGGACCTCAATTCAATAACAACACAACGCCGAAATAACAACAACAAAAACAACACCGCCAACCTCAATAACAACAAAAACAACACCGCCAACCTCAATAACAACAACAAAAACAACACCGCCAACCTCAATCAACCTCAACAACAACAATAACAACAACAACACCGCTAACCTCAATAACAACAACAAAAACAACGCCGCCAACCTCAATAACAAAAACAACAACAACAACAACAACAAAAACAACGCCGCCAACCTCAATAACAACAACAAAAACAACACCGCCAACCTCAATAACAACAACAACAACAACAAAAACAACAAACAACTTAATAACAACAAACAACAACACCGCAACCTCAATAACAACAACAAAAAACAACGCCGATAACAACAACAACACCGCGCCAACCTCAAT
>NW_020872437.1:625216-630216 GCF_003789085.1 Penaeus vannamei
TGATGATACATGTATTAATAATGTTAATAATAATGATAATGACAATGTTGATTACTATAATAACGATAATAATAGCAATATCAATATTAGTATTAATAGTGATAGTAACAGTAATATTATAGTAACTGTAATGGCAATAATAGTAATAATCATAATGATAACAATAATAATAATGATGATAATAATAAGGATAGTAATAACAGTGATAATGATGACAATACCACTACTACTACTATTTTTTGATGATAACGATAATGATATTAACAACAACAACAACAGTGATAATGATAACGGTAATAAAAAGAATGATGATATGGAAAATAATATTGATAATAATGATAAGAATAAAGATTATGATTATGAAAGATTATGAAAACAAAAACAATAGTAATGGCAGTAATGATAAGGAAGATGATAATAGTAATGCTGATAACCATTATATAAACCGGTATTGCAGTCAAAATACAAAGGCATAATGACTTCCTCAGTAGGTTCTTTCTTCTCCAGTTTACTCCAGTTTCTTTCAATAAAAAAATTACAGGTGATTCTCTTAATGAGCCAAACGTCGCTGATATTCTGAGCTGTTGGCATGTAAAACATTTATATATATATATATATATATATATATATATATATATATATTATATATATATATATATATATATTTATTTATATATATATAACATTATTTTTCTTTTTAATTATTATTTTATATAATTTCTTTTATTATTGCGCGTCTTACCGGGCTGTCACCAACATATAGCTGTTGGCATGTACACACACACACACACACACACACACACACTCACACACACACACACACACACACACACACACACACACACACACACACACACACACACACACACACACACACACACACACACACACACATATATATATATATATATTATATATATATATATATATATATATATAATATATATATTTAATATATTATTGCGTTTTCCGGGATGCCACAGAAACATCACGTGGCACTGCGTCTAAAAACGAAAAAGCACAAGAACGAACATAAAGAGGTGGATCTTTTCCCCTTCAGTTCCCGCCTCCTGCTTCCACATCTCACCCGGTCTCTCTGCAAAGGGTATCAATTGTTTCTTTTTCTTTTTTTTCTTTTTTTTATTTTATTTATTTATTATTTATTTTTTGTCGAGAAACGGTAATTTCATCAGCATATACAGGTAAATATATTGTGTACTTTAAACAACCGACAGATCTTTTTTTTTGTTAACACGCACACGCACACCTACCCTCCTCCCCCAACACACACACCTACACCGACACACACATACCGAAACATACACAAACATACATAAACACACAATACACACACACAGAACACACACACACACACACACACACATACACACACAACCACACATACAAACATACATTACATACACAAACACACACACACACACACATACACACACACACACAACACAAACATACACACACACAAACACAAACACACATACACACACACACAAACACAACACACACAAACCACGATCTACAAACCAAACCCAAATCCCCGGGAGAAAAAGGCTGCCACCACGCAGGCCAATCAGACCCGGCCGACTGCAATTGTCTCCCGCCCATGGCCTCCCCCGGGGACAGCCTCAGGGGTTCGGTTTCTTCAAATTCTAGTGCCAAGGAGGACCCAGGGGGAGGGGGCGGGGCCTGGTGGCTCGGGTTCGGGGTTGGGGAGGCCAATTCAGGGCCAATTTCGCCTCATTTTCGGCTTCGGTGTCCGGGCGAAGTGGCCCCGCTGGGCTCTGCGGCGCAGTACAAGGCGCTTTAGAGATCTTCATTAGGTTGTTCATTTCCTCTTTCTGATTGAACCTTTCGTTCATTTTCCCCATATTTCTTGTTTTCTATTTATATCATATATGTATATATTTATGTATATATGTATATATATATATGTATATATGTATATATATATGTATATATGTATATATGTTATATGTATATATGTATATGTATATATATATATATATATATATATATATATATATAGCTAATATTCTATATTACCTTCGCCTCACCGATATCGACGATTTTGGTATCGTTGGATTCCTCTCACTCTGCACAATCCAAATATGCAGGTTTTATTGCGCGGAAACCCCTTGTTAGCGGCAAACTTTGGCACTATATCGGGGGCGACGATGTCGGAGCGGCGGCCGGAGCGGCGGACGTAATATAGAAAATTACCCTAATAATTAAACCACAGTGAAAATATCCATGGTTATTCACATGACTTGAGGCCATCGGCTTAACATCGAGAGAGGCGCAAAACCCGCCGACGAGGGCGCTCTTCTGTTCATGGTATACTCTGTTCATCCTGATTATACTACAATCGTGTGTATACAATGCTGACTATGTCAAGGTTAGTATGCTGATTCAGTGGGAATGTTACGAGGTAAATGTAATACGTCCGCCGCTCCGAGATCGACGATGATTTTGTAACGCTCTAGCCTGCCGGGAATACGTGGTGGAGGTTTTGTTTCCTCGGCGGGGGTTGGGGGCGGCAGCCCCCCCAGGGGGGCCCCCTGCAATGGAAAGTCATATGAATAACCATGGTTATTTTCACTGTGGGTTATATTATTAGTGTTATTTAACCTCGATTTTCTCTAGAACCTTCCATGCCCTCCCCTGCAATCTGGGCCAAGTTTCTCGCTAACGGGGGGTTTCCGCGCAATAAAACCTACATATTTGGAATGTGGACAGTGAGAGGAATCCAACGATACCAAAATCGTCGATATCGGTGAGGCGAAGGTAATATAGAAAATTTCCTATATATATATATATATATATATATATATATATATATATATATATATATATATATATATGTATATTTATATGTATGTATATGCACGTGTGTGTGTGTGTGTACAGAGTATATTTGTGTTATAATGAAAGTTGATTTCTTTATTCGTCATTCTTCTTTATTAAACCTTCTTTATTAATTACTCTACTTTTTAATTTCATTCATTAATTGATTTCCTGTTCCTATTTAAATTTCTGTCAATTTGATAATTTCCTCTTTCCTTCTATTTTCTACATTTTTTCTTCTTAAGGCTTTATTAATTTCTTTATCTCCTCTTTCTTCATAACTGGATATGGGTCTGAAGTATTGTATCTATTAGTCTTTTATGAAACAGCGTCAAAAAAACTAATGAAGGAAATGATTGATAGCTTGAATACACGACAATACCCTACACACATCTTTATCCTTGAATTCAGCGTTAAGCATCTCTAAGAAGAAAACCGGCGAAATAGTATAAGTAAACTCTACAGATAGCCCTAATCTTATCGGCTTATTTCGCAATGTCTCAAGTACTGTGATAATCCCGGGAGATGCTGGAGCCGAACGGGAACGGGGCTCGCTTTGGGCACGGCCGTCAAGGGGAAACGAATTTGGGTGTAAGGATGGAATGTATATATATATATATATTATATATATATATATAATATTATATATATATATATATATATATATATATATATGCATATATATGCATTATAGAGAGATATATACACGCATACACACACACACACACACACACACACACACACACACACACACACACACACACACACACACAACACACACACACACATATATATATATATGTATATATATATATATATATATATATATATATATATATATATATATATATATATATATATATATATATCTTTTGGGTTGAAAACTAAACAAAATGTAATATTTCTTGGTCCACTTTAATAACAACTGCAGACGTTTCGGGCGTACTTTGACCTACTGTATAATGGGCAATGTACAACTTTGATATATACAATCAGTAATGCAAATTACAAGCATATACATAAATACAATCATTAGATTATCCTTAGTTAAAATGACAAGTGTTGGAACAAACTAAAGATGAACAATGTTAGTTAAGAATAAGTATAAAGGGCAAATTAAGGAAAAATAATAAAAAATCATTTGTATAATGCAAGTATTCAAAAAATGACATTAATACACAAAACATATCATCATACACACACATATATGAATATGAAAACGGCCAGAGTAAGAATATAAAATAAACTTGACGTTTCTAACTGTTCACGACTTCTCCAGACGAATAATTAACCAAAATGAATACATGGAGAGAAAATTTGATAAGATTACATAGTAGTAGAAAGACAGAATGAACAAGATCTGAATCTTGTTTCAGGAGGAGGCTTAAGGTAGAAGAGTCTAACTAACTTACTAACTTACTAACGGTCATCCAAGCCTATCTGACCACCACTTAAGTTAAAATTAGTCAATTTTCTAAGTAAACAAAGCTTTTAAGAAATATTTTCTCTCATAAGAATTTGATGGTTTATGAAATGATTCGGCGTCTTTAAGCTGGTGACCCTTATCACGTAAAGGAATAAAAGAGGTGTTTGATTCTTTGGTGTCCCTAACATCACGTTTATGCTCATTGTTAAGGGCTGTCAATCAAATATTAGTTCTACGCGCTTATATCATTCACTTACCATCTATTCGATAAAAAATATATATCCTTAATCACATCGAAGGCAAGACCAGTGTCCTAATAGAATTAATATCATCAATAAGTGCTGGTCTTTGGACGATGCTATTTGATCGATAGGATGCTGTTTTCGAGCAAGGAATGTGTAAGATTATGCGACTTGGGCGACTTGCACATTTTGCAGTGGCGTTACGTAACAGCTTTGCCCTCCAAACTGCATCCTGTACATAATGTATAGTGATATGCGTAGCCTGGTTAGTGTAACCTGCTGTCTCCCAGATAGTCCATTATAGACTCTCCATGGTTTGTCAGTGTCAGATATCCTTACAATAATTTCATAACACCAGATAGTACCGTGTCCATTTTTCTTCAGTTTTTCGGTGGTACATACCTGGCCCTCATAATCTCGAAGACAGATGATAACACGTTTTTTTCCCATTTGAATGACTAGATATCGGC
>NW_020872437.1:632716-635216 GCF_003789085.1 Penaeus vannamei
TTCTATGAAGATAGTAATAAACATGGCATATCATTATGTAAAACGTAGCAATAAATATTACAATATAAATAAGCAATATTCTCAACATTAATTTTTCAGGTTAGCTCTATACCTAACCTTTTCCTATTAATTTTGAATCAATATCATTTTAATAAACAAAATATAAATAAACATGAGACGGAATCGAGACCCTTACACCCAGCCTGTCAGTGTTCTTTCCATGGTTTTACTAGGACCTTATGTGCAATCGTTTCCCATCCTTTAATCTTTACAATTTCTCTCTAATAATTTCCTTCTCAATCTATTCATTGATACCACCGAAACTGTCGCCTATGACTAATTCTGTTGCTGTATCCATAGGCCATTAAAATGACAAAATAACGAATTTTCCATAGCAACAAAGCATTATGGCGTGTTGTTCTCGCCGCATTCTCAACCATTTCTGTCTCTGTACATAGGAGGACAGCAACAACTTGTCTCATTATCACAGATTATTACAAAAGGATTTAACAATTATGTTAATACACTTATCAAACATTATAATCTATAATATCAGAGTAAAACACGACTTTGAATACAAGCACTAAGCCATACCTGTACATGGGAGTACAGCAACAACTCCTCTGATGAGGTCATTAAAATAACAAGGTTATTGCTTTCTCCCAAATGAATTTTTAACATAAAAAAAATATATATATATATATATATATATATTATGATTACTCTATTTGTTATGACACTAAATTTTGCTATATTGATATGCCTTTAGAAATATAAAAATATATAAACAAATGTTTCGGTGATGTATATGCATTGAAATTAGAACCAATGCATTTTTTTAAATGTTGAACAAATAATAATCTTGACATATATATATATATATATATATATATATAATATATATATATATATATATATATATATATATATATATATATTATATATACATACACACACACTATACATATATACACATATATAGACATATGTATGTGTATATATATATATATATATATATATATATATATATATATATATATATATATATATATATATATATATATATAATTCATATATGTATGTATATGTGTGGAATTCATGGTAAATAGATTGCAACAGGAACAACGAAGGGAAGGGCAAGAAAACACACGAATATGCCGAAGGCCTTTTCACTATTGCTTCGTCAGGGCATATGCTACATGAGGATAATAAGGATAAGGTACATAGAGGAGTATATATACAATTACTGGGTGATCAGGTCACGTCGGTAATCAGGTGAGCGACGACCTTGGCTAGTTCGTGGCTCCCCGTAGCGGTGTTGATGTTGTTAGTTGTATGAATGAACGCCGCTTCTACCATCTTCCTTTGTCGTGGGGCCAGGCCTTGCTTTATGATGGAGGCCTGGGACCACTTCGGGAGGTGACCATCGGGGAGGTGACCATCGGTGTTTGCGTGAACAGCGAAGCGCTTCTCGTGTCATGGCGTCGGAGAGCGCTGCGGTGTTGACTGATTCGTTGCTCGTGATGTCTCGCCTATGCATACCTTATCACAGCCCCCACAAGGTATGCTGAGGGGTCTGTTATGGTTTGACCTCTTTTCTCTCACGATGTCTCCGATCTTCTTGCTTGAAGACGTAGCTATCTTGAGAGTGCGGGTGAAATGTATGTATATATATATATATATATATATATATATATATATATATATATATATATATATATATATGCACACACACACACACACACACATATATATATATATATATATATATATATATATATTGTGGTAAACACACACAAAAAATCCGAGAATTATAACACCAGAGGGTCAATGCAGGTCAAAACACAGCTAAGAAAGAGAGAGAAGATAGAAGATTATCAGCTAACGCAATAAGAACGTACCTGCAGAACTCTTAAACTAAGCAAGAATCGGACAAATTACAATCTCTGAAAGCAATCAATTCCAAAGCCTACAAATGGCAGTTAAAAAGGCATCTAGAAAAACCGAGATGGGATGTGAATTATCACTTATAATCTTGCATATGACTACAAGTGCCCCAATATCCCTAAGGTGGTCAGAGTGTGTTACAAAGCTGCTTTGTATATGAAAAATAAAATTAGATAAAATACTAACAGATGAATGGTTTTCATCTAACTGACAAGACAAGGGATAAAAAATCTTCACGAGATACATTGATGGATATCTACAAAAAACATAATGATGTTGTTCCCTACAATGAGGGCTTTCTTCATGCATATTCATGCTACAATCCAGTACAATCCAGCAAATTAATTCAGGAGAAATTCAATTGAAGTAGTCTTGAGTGTGACTGCAGCAGATAACCATCAGTAATGTCATCTTCATAAATCTTCTTACACTTGCGAATGTTGCCTAACTTAGATGAAATTGCCAGGGCCACATCCCAAATTTGCAATTCAAATGTAATTTTTGAATCAAGGGTCACATCTAGGTAATTAAGATTTTCGCAGAAGTGATTAAG
>NW_020872437.1:646773-656773 GCF_003789085.1 Penaeus vannamei
GGGGGGGGAAAGGGGTGAGAACGAAAAGGGAGAGAAGGGGGCAGAGACTAAGGTGAGAAACGAAAGGGAGATGGGGTGAGAGGGTGAGACAACAGGAGAGAAAGGGGAAAGTGAGAACGAAGGGGAAGGGTGTTAATGTGAGAACGAAAGGGAGATGGGGGAGAGGGACAGGAGGGTGGGAAGGAGAGATAAGAGGAGAGGGGCGGAGAAAGAAGGGGAAAGGGGAAGAGCTGAAGAGATGGGAAAAGACAGAGAAAAGACAAGAGAGAGGAAGGACGGTGCAACCAGTAGAGAGAAAGAGAAAGGGAGACATAAAGTTGGAGATGCGAGAGAGAGAGAGAGAGGGAGGACTGAGAGAGAGAGAGAGAGATGGAGAGAGGAGAGAGGGAGAGAGAGAAGAGAGAGAGAGAGAGAGAGCGAGAGAGAGAGAGTGAGATAGACTGAGAGAGAGAGGAGAGAGAGAGAGAGAGAGAGAGAGAGAGAGAGATGAGAGAGAGAGAAGAGAGAGAGAAGAGGAGACAAGAAAGGATAAAAAGTGGGAAAGGGAAGAGAACAGGGGGAATGAATTAGAAAAAAAAGATAAAAAAGGGGAAATGGAGAGGGGAGTGGTGGAAAATAGTAGAGGAGAGCGTGGCGAAAGAAAGGGGAGAGAGCGAAAGGGGGGATGGGGGAGGAGAGGGGAAGAGAGGGGAAGGAGGGTGCAAATAAAAACAAAAGGAGAAACACGGAGACTGAAGAGACGGGAAAGAGAGAGAGAGAAAGATGAGAGCGTAGCAAATATACGAGAAAATGAAAGTATGAAGAGAGGGTGCGCGGAGGGGGGGAGGGTAAAGGGAGGATGGAGGGAGAGTAGAATCAGGTTAGTTATGAATAAAGACAGGAAGAAGAAGAAGAAGAAGGGAAGAGGGAAGAGAAGAGGAAGGGGGTGAGTAGGAGAAAGAGAGGAGGGGATGAGAGAGAGAGAGAAGAGAGAGAGGAAGAGAGGAGGGAGGAGAAGGGGAAGGAAATAAAGGGAAGGAGAATGGATGCAAACAGGATACAGAATAAAAAAGAACAAGGTTAGAACAGAATAAACAGAGACGAATGAAAAGATAACAAGAATAGAGAGAGATAGGAGGGCGGAGAAAGCCGGGTCGACCCCCTCCAACCCAAAAAATGTTTTATGTATTTATTTATCTTTATCATCATTATTTTTCAATCCACTCATAAATACAAACCAACTCCCTCTCTCCCTCCCAAAAAGCCAAAAACCCAAAAATAAACATTGCTAAAACAATGTTTTTTTTATTATTATTAATTTCATCTTTATCATCATTATTTTTCAATCCACTCATAAACAAATACAAACCAACTCCCCTTTCCCCTCCCCTCCCCTCCCCTAAAATCCAAAAACCAAAAATAAACATTGATGCAAAAAAAAAAAAAAAAAAAAAAAAATCATTCATTAAAAAAAAGTCATTCATTTACCTTTATCATCATCATTTTTCAATCCACTCACAAACAAATACAAACAACTCCCCTTCTCACCTCCCCCCCCAAAAAAAAAAAACAAAACCAAAAATAAACATTGATGCTAAAACAAAACAAACAAAAAACAGTTATTGATTCATTTATTTTTATCATCTTTCAATCCACTCCTAAACAAATACAAACCAAACTCCCCCCTCCCCTCCCAAAAAAAGCCAAAAAAAAAAAAAATAAACATTGATGCTAAAAAAATAAAATAATGTATATATATATCATTCATTTTTATCATCATTATTTTCCAATCCACTCACAAACAAATACAAACCAACTCCCCCCCTCTCACCCCCCCTCCCCCTAAAAAAAAAATCCAAAAACCCAAAAATAAACATTGATGGCTAAAACAAACAAACAAAAAAACAGTATTGATTCATTTATTTTTATCATCTTCAATCCACTCCTAAACAAATACAAAACCAACTCCCCCCTCCCCTCCCCCAAAAAAAAGCCAAAAAAACAAAAAATAAACATTGATGCTAAAAAAATAAAATAATGTATATATATATCATTCATTTTTTATCATCAATATTTTTCCAATCCACTCACAAACAAATACAAACCAACTCCCCCCCCTCTCACCCCCCCCTCCCCCTAAAAAAAAATCCAAAAAACCAAAAATAAACATTGATGCTAAAACAAACAAACAAAAAACAGTTATTGATTCATTTATTTTTATCATCTTTTCAATCCACTCCTAAACAAATACAAACCAACTCCCCCTCCCCTCCTCCAAAAAAAGCCAAAAATCAAAAAAATAAACATTGATCGCTAAAAAAAATAAAATAATGGTATATATATATCATTCATTTTTTTATCATCATATTTTCCAATCCACTCACAAACAAATTACAACCAACTCCCCCCCCTCCTCACCCCCCCCTCCCCCTAAAAAAAAATCCAAAACCAAAAATAAACATTGATGCTAAAAAAAAAAAAAAAAATGCTTTATCTATTCATTTATCTTTATCCAACATTATCTTTCAATCCCACTCTCACAAATAAATACCAAACCAACTGCCCCCCCTTTCCCTCCCCCCCCCAAAAAAAAAGATCCAAAAAACCCAAAATAAACATTGATTCTAAAAACCAGAAAGCCAACCACCAAGGCGTGTGGTGGTCCGATAGCTCTCGAGACAGATCACACCAACGTGCCGTGAAATGACTCATAAACCGCAATCTGTATGAGGAGGAAATGAGGATGAAGGGAGACAGCGCTAATTAGAGGGAAAGAGAGAGTGGTGATAAAGGTGAAGATGAGGAAGAGGGAAAGGGAGAAGGGAAGGGAGGAGGAGAGGAAATGGAGAGGGGGAAAGAGAGAGTGATGATAAAGGTGAAGATGAGGAAGAGGGAAAGGAGAAGGGAAGGGAGGAGAGAGGAAATGGAAAGGGGGAAAGAGAGTGATGATAAGGTGAAGATGAGGAAGAGGAAAGGGAGAAGGAAGGGAGGAGGAGAGAAATGGAGAGGGGGAAAGAGAAGTGATGATAAAGGTGAAGATTGAGGAAGAGGGAAAGGGAGAAAGAAGGAGGAGGAGAGAAATAGAGAAGGTGGAAGAGAGAGTGGTGATAAAGGTGAAGATGAGGAAGAGGGAAAGGGAGAAGGGAAGGGAGGAGGAGAGGAAATGGAGAGGGGGAAAGAGAGCAGTGGTTGATAAAGAAGAGGGAAATGGAGAAGGGAAGGGAGGAGGAGAGGAAATGGAAAGGGGGAAAGAGAGATGATAAAGGTGAAGATGAGAAGAGGTGATAAAGGGGGGAAGAGAGGTGGTGAAAAGGAAGAGGCGAAATCCGGAGAAGGGAAGGGAGGAGGAGAGGAAATGGAAAGGGGGAAGAGAGAGTGATGATAAAGGGTGAAGATGAGAAGAGGAAGAGAAGGAAGGAGGAGGAGAGGAAATGGAGAGGGGAAAGAGAGAGTTGATGATAAAGGTGAAGATGAGAAGAGGGGAAGGGAGAAAGGAAGGGAGGAGGAGAGGAAATAGAGAAGGGGAAAGAGAGAGTGGTGATAAAGGTGAAGATGAGGAAGAGGGAAAGGGAGAAGGGAAGGGAGACAGCGCTAATTAGAGGGAAAGAGAGAGTGGTGATAAGGGTGAAGATGAGGGAGAGGAAAGGGAAAGGAAGGAGGAGTGAGAGGAAATGAGAGGGGGAAGAGAGAGTGGTGATTAAAGGAAGAGGGAAATGGAGTAAGGGAAGGGAGGAGGAGAGGAAATGGAGAGGGGGAAAGAGAGAGTGGTGATAAAGGTGAAGATGAGGGAGAGGGAAAGGGAGAAGGGAAGGGAGGAGGAGAGGAAATGGAGAGGGGGAAGAGAGAGTGGTGTAAAGTGAAGATGAGAAGAGGGAAAGGAGAAGGGAAGGAGAGGAGGAGGAAATGGAGAGGGGCAAAGAGAGAGTGGTGATAAAGAGAGGGGAAAGGAGAAGGAGAAGGAGGAGAGAAATGGAGAGGGGGAAAGAGAGAGTGGTGATAAAGGTGAAGATGAGGAAAGGGAAAGGGAGAAGGAAGGAGGAGGAGAGGAAATGGAAAGGGGGAAAGAGAGAGTTGGTGATAAAAGGAAGAGGAAAGAGAAGGGAAAGGGAGGAGGAGAGGAAATGGAGAGGGGAAAGAGGAGTGTGATAAAGGTGAAGATGAGGAAGGGGGAAAGGAGAAGGAAGGGAGGAGGAGAGGAAATGGAGAGGGAAAGAGAGAGTGATAAAGGTGAAGATGAGAAGAGGGAAAGGGAGAAGGAAGGGGGAGGAGAGGAAATGGGAGAGGGGGAAAGAGAGAGTGATGATAAAGGTGAAGATGAGGAAGAGGGAAAGGGAGAAGAAGGGAGAGGAAGGAAATGAGAGGGAAAGAGAGAGTGGTGATAAAGGTGAAGATGAGGAAGAGGGAAAGGGAGAAGGGAAGGGAGGAGGAGAGGAAATGGAGAGGGGAAAGAGAGAGTGGTGTAAAGGTGAAGATGAGGAAGAGGGAAAGGGAGAAGGGAAGGGAGGAGGAGAGGAAATGGAGAGGGGGAAAGAGAGAGTGGTGATAAAGGTGAAGATGAGGAAGAGGGAAAGGAGAAGGGAAGGAGGAGGAGGAAATGGAGAGGGAAAGAGAGAGTGGTGATAAAGGTGAAGATGAGGAAGAGGGAAAAGGGAGAAGGGAAGGGAGAGGAGAGGAAATGGAGAGGGGGAAAGAGAGAGTGGTGATAAAGGAAGAGGGAAATGGAGAAGGGAAGGGAGGAGGAGAGGAAATGGAGAGGGGGGAAAGAGAGAGTGATGATAAAGGAAGAGGGAAAGGGAGAAGGGAAGGAGGAGGAGAGGAATGGAGAGGGGGAAAGAGAGAGTGGTGATAAAGGTGAAGATGAGGAAGAGGAAAGGGAGAAGGGAAGGAGGAGGAGAGGAAATGGAGAGGGGGGAAAGAGAGAGTGGTGATAAAGGTGAAGATGAGAAGAGGAAAGGAGAAGGGAAGGGAGGAGGAGAGGAAAATGGAGAGGGGAAAGAGAGACTGATGATAAAGGTGAAGTGAGGAAGAGGAAAGGAGAAGGAAAGGAGGAGGAGAGGAAATGGAGAGGGAACTGAAAGGGAAAGGGATAGGGAAAGGAAATGGAATTGGAAATGGAAATGGGAAGGGAAAGGGAAGGAGAAGAGAAAATTGGGATAAGAAAGGGAAAGGAAGGAAGACGAAATGGAAAAGGACAGGGGAAAAACAAAAAATATAAAAAGCAAGGCTAAGGAAAGCGAAGAAAAGAAAAATGAAAGAGAAGAGAGAGAGAGAGAGAGAGAGAGAGAGAGAGAGAGAGAGAGAGAGAGAGAGAAGAGAGAGAGAGAGAGAGAGAGAGAGAGAGAAGAGAGAGACGCAAGACAGACAGACAGACAAGAGAGAGAGAGAGAGAGAAGGAGAATGCCTCGCGAATTTCCCCGTCGCTTTCGGGTAAATATAATCATAACGACCTAGTTCTCAGCTATTCCAGGAACCACTTGTTCACGCTTCGGGAAAACACGGAAATTGGCTAATGCGTCCCAGAAGAGCACCTAGCTGTAATTGGGCTGTCAGGAGTGATGGTGCAATATAAGTATGGTTGCTTAATATGTTTACATCTCCGCTGTCTGTCTGCCTGTTTTGTGCATTTCTGGTTTTTTAATTTTTAGCTTTTAAATTCCTTTTGTGTGAAGGTTTTAGTTTCTCTCTCTATATCTCTCTCTCTGCCTCTGTCTGTCTCTTTCTCTCTCCCTGTCTCTGTGGCTTCTTTCTCCCTCTCTCTGACTCTATCTCTCTTTCTCTCTCTCTCTCTCTCCTCTCTCTCTCTGCCTCTGTCTCTCTTTCTCTCTCTCTCTCACCCTCTCTCTGCCTCTGTCTCTCTCTTTCTCAGTCCATTTTTTTCTTGCCTCCTTTCTGCTATATTCATACTGCATATCCATCTATTTGTGTGCGTGCATGCGTGTGTATACGTGCATGTATGAGTGTGCAAAAAATATTTCCCAGGCGCGAAAAATGAGAAAAATTAGATGCCAACTTTTCTGCGTGGATTCAGAACTCCAATAAAATCACATTATTCAGTCAACCTTGAACGCAAAAATACGCTATAATTACAGTAAAGTCTGCAATGTTAGAATTCAGCCAGCCTTTGAAAACAGTGATATGTTACAATAGCGTTACATCTGTTTGACTCCAGGCAACAATTTGCATATTGCAGTGACGGTTGAATGGAATTGTTTGGAAATTATTTGAATAAATTTTTGGGTCGTTATGTAAGCGTCATCCACACTATATAAAAATCACACGTATACACGACCGGGGGCTTTTACCTTCAATCATTATAGGAAAAGAGTGATAAACACGCACACACACACAGATTGTGATAAATTTAGTTTTAATTCCATTTGACACACGCACGCACGCACGCACGCACGCACGCCACATACATACATAGAGAGAGAGAGTGAGAGAGAAAGAGAGATTGTGATAAATTTAGTTTTAATTCCATCTGTTACAATGGACATTTTACAATGGACATTTTTCGCTGTCTGTTTTATTTTGCTTCTAAACCTCCCACTGTGTGCATCCACTGGCAGCGCGCGGGATCGAACGCTAGCCACCAAGATTGCTAGACAAGAACGCTAACCGCTGCACCAACAGCACACACGGTGAGAGAGACAGATACAGAGACAGAGACAGAGAGAGGACAGAGACAGAGACAGGAGACAGAGGACAGAGACAGAGACAGAACAGAGACAGAGACAGAGACAGAGACAAGACAGAGACAGAGACAGAGACAGAGAAAGACAGAGACAGAGACAGAGACAGGGACAGAGACAGAGACAGAGACAGAGACAGAGACAGAGACAGAGACAGAGACAGAGGACAGAGGACAGAGAGACAGAGACAGAGACAGAGACAGAGACAGAGACAGACAGACAGGGACAGGGACAGGGACAGGGACAGGGACAGGGACAGGGACAGAGACAGAGACAGAGACAGAGACAGAGACAGAGAAAGACAGAGACAGAGACAGAGACAGAGACAGAGACAGAGACAGAGACAGAGACAGAGACAGAGACAGAGAGACAGAGACAGAGACAGAGACAGAGACAGAGAGACAGAGAAAGACAGAGACAGGAGACAGAGACAGAGACAGAGACAGGGACAGAGACAGAGACAGAGACAGAGACAGAGACAGAGACAGGGACAGAGACAGAGACAGAGACAGAGACAGAGACAGAGACAGAGACAGGGACAGGGACAGACAGACAGACAGAGAGGAGACAAGACAGAGACAGAGACAGAGACAGAGACAGAGACAGACAGAGACAGAGAGACAGAGACAGAGACAGAGACAGAGACAGAGACAGACAGAGACAGAGACAGAGACAGAGACAGAGACAGAGACAGAGACAGAGACAGAGAGACAGAGACAGAGACAGAGACAGAGACAGAGAGACAGACAGAGAGACAGAGACAGAGACAGAGACAGAGACAGAGACAGAGACAGAGACAAGGACAGAGACAGCAACAGAGACAGAGACAGAGACAGAGACAGACAGACAGAGCAGACAGACAGAGACAGAGACAGAGACAGAGACAGAGACAGAGACAGAGACAGAGACAGAGACAGAGATAGAGACAGAGACAGAGACAGAGACAGAGACAGAGACAGAGACAGAGACAGAGACAGAGACAGAGACAGAGACAGAACAGAGACAGAGACAGAGACAGACAGAGACAGAGACAGAGACAGAGACAGAGAGACAGAGACAGAGACAGAGACAGAGACAGAGACAGAGACAGAGACAGAGACAGAGAGAAACCTTAACTGATTTCATCCATTCGCTGGCGCGTGTTCATCCTCTGCAGGTCATTGAATTTTCAATGGAAAAGGGAATTGAGGTTTGAGGACGTTTAATCACTTTGTATTGCTCTCGCCACGGGACAGTTATTGAAAAAAGCTGTCTGTATGTATGCATTACATGTGTGTGTGTGTGTGTGTGTGTGTGTGTGTGTGTGTGTGTGTGTGTGTGTGTGTGTGTGTGTGTGTGTGTGTGTGTATACATATATGTATGTATGAATGTATGTATACAAATATATGTATGTATGAATCTACCTATTTATATATCTTTCTACCTGTCTACCTACTTATCTATCTACCTACTTATCTATCTATGAACTGATATTTTGTACAGACAAGATGTATGGAGGTGTAATTTGGATGTGTACTGATGTATTTGAATGTATAGGAGTGTATTTGATATGTAATACACATAAATATTCACTATGGAACGATGCTTTTGTGTATCGAAGAGAGAGAGAGAGAGAGAGAGAGAGAGAGAGAGAGAGAGAGAGAGAGAGAGAGAGAGAGAGAGAGAGAGAGAGATAGATAGATAGATAGATAGATAGATAGATAGATAGATAGATAGATAGATAGAGAGAGAGAGAGAGAGAGAGAGAGAGAATCATATAACTATTCTACCTGTCAAAGGAAGTAAACTCAGGCAACACAATGACTCTCAACGGAAGTCTTAACTGAAGCTCCTTCCTTCTTAGACTAATAGTTTCCCCTGCAACTTCACACGTGTTTATTCATACGAAAACTATGTATGAAAAAACGGTATACGCAACACAAACCCTTCCACACATAAACAGACGTGCAAACCAACCACCCAGCTGGTCCGACGTGCAAATCCTACCTCTCCATCCACCACAGACTAGATTTAAGATTTAAGATTTAGTTTTAATTCCATTTGTTCCAGTGGATATTCTTTTGCTGTGACATACTGTCCGTTTTATTTGGTTCTGAACCTCCGTCTGTGTGAAAGGAATGGCCGGGGTGACCATCCACTGGCAGCGCGCGGGATCGAACGCAGGTCAGCAAGATTTCTAGACCTACACGTTAACCGCTGCGCTACACAACACTACGGTAACCAGCTGTGCTCTTTCTATATCGCAGACAAGACACAGGATAAAAAGCCACGATTTGGAAAGCGCATTCAAGCCGCTATTGCGACTGGGTGTTAGAAATGAAGCAGAAAATGTAGAAAGGTATGAATGCGAATGAATACACGAGATGTATCTGACCGGTTTCGAATATCTCTTCGTCAGAAATACATACATTTCTGACGAAGATCTATTCGGAACCGGTCAAATACATCTCTTTTTTTATATTGTGAAGATATTCATTCTCGTTCATACCTTTCTACATTTGTCAACACGAATGCGGTTCAGCAGATAATGAACCATTCTGTATGCGCGATCGAAGAGTCCATTTCACTGGCTCCGAGACTAGGCTACCATGACGCTAAACCTTTTTTTTATACGGTAGAGTTCCTGTTCGATTCTTCACACTGCGGTAAAGAGTGATGCAACATATGAAGAATATGGTATGTGGTGAACGCGGTTTAATGGGAACAATACGAGAACGAGACGGAAATAATCTTTGCGAAACCCGGAAATGAGATGCGATTCGTCTCTGTAAAGAGGAGAGAACATGTACAGATGGAAAATATAAATGCCTTTGTATACGCAATACATAAAGATGTACACACACATACACCCGCTCTCTCTGCACGCACACACACACACACACCACACACACCACACTCTCTCTCACTTACACACACACACACACACCCACACCAAACACACCCACCCACACCCACACCCACACCCACCCACCCACACCCCACACCCACACCACACCACCCCACCACACCCACCACACACACACACAGTCCATTACATACAAGAGCCACACTCCATTAACTATAGACCCTAACAAGCCCATTAAACAAAACCATCAAGAGGTTCCCGGCCACTTGAGGGCAATTTAGCCGCGACGACAAAGTGTCCTTAAGTCTTAGACATATGCTGACGGCTGAATGGAGAGGAGGAAGAGAGGGGAAGAAGAGGAGAGGAGGGAGAAAAGGAGAGGAGAGGAGGGAGAAGGAGGGGAGTGGAAGGAGAGGGAAAGGAGAGGAGGAGAGGAAGGAAAAGAGAGAGGAGGGGAAGGAGAGGAAAGGAGGAGAAGAGGAGG
>NW_020872437.1:664273-669273 GCF_003789085.1 Penaeus vannamei
TTTTCCTCCACTTCCTCATCTTTCGCTCTCCACGTTTCTTCCATCCACCTTCTTTTTTTTTTCCCTTTTGTCCGTCTTCATTTTTTTCCATCTACCATTTTCTGATTTTGTTCTTCCTTCCCCACTCTATTCCTTACAACTCTTTTTTTCTCCCCCTTACCTCTTTCTCCATTTATTCTTTCCATCTCCTTTTTTCTTCCCTTCCTTCTTGTCCACTTTATTCCATCCACCTCCTCCTTTTTCCCTCCTTCTTCACTTTATTCCTTCTACTTCCTACTTCTTCCTCCTTCTCACTTTATTCCTTCTACCTCCTTTCAGCCTCCTACCCCCCCCCCCCCGCGCTCCTACGCCCATATAAGGAGCAAAGCCATCTCGAGATCTGCCTCGTCATCTCAGAAAAGTCGGAAGGTTTGAAACTCCGCACCGAAGACACGAAAAAAAAAATGGACGAGTTGGTAACGGCGATGTTTTTTAGGGTAATCTGAGGTGAGTCTTTCCCCTAGGTCCTCCTCCGTCCCCTCCCCTCCTCCCTGTCTTTCCACTTATGCCTCGCTAACCCCTTGTTCTTAATGACCTCATTTCGGAGGAGAAAAGCAGTTTATTCAAACTCTCCATCTAAAAATTAAAAAAAAAATGGGACACTCGCGGATAGTCAACATTTTAGCCTTGTTGAATCATGGCTTAATTTTCCCCCCACCTCGATCTAAATTTCCCCCCACCTCGATCTAATTTTCCCCCACCATCACCTTTCATTGATTAATTTCCTTGTCTGACGTCAGCAACTCTATCTCGATCTAAATATTCCTAATCGCCACTGAAATTCCCCCTCCCGAACCACCATAAAACTTCCCTCACTCCCTAATTCTCCCCTACAACCCTATCATTCTTCCCACCGTAACATAAATCTCCCCCCGCCCTGTAATTTCTCCCCGTTACGATCTTCTAATCTCTTCCCCGACCGTGTAATTTTTCCCCCAAAACAAAACCCGCTTCTTCACACCCGCTGCCACAGTTTACACACGTGGTCGTATTAGAATATACACAATGAAATGATGGGGACAGATGGGAAGACAAGAAAATAGAATAAAAATCTCGAGTAATACCGCGGAGAGAAGAGAAAAGGAGAGAGGAGGACAGATGGCTCCAGGAAGGAAATGTATTAGTCGAAGGAGGATAAAACAAGACCGGGAAGAAAGAGAGAAAGAGGAGAGCATCAGGTAAAGGAAGAGGAAGATGAGGAGAAATAGGAGAAGGAGGATGAGAATAAGAATAAGAATAAGAAAAAGGAGATGGAAAGAAAGAGAAGCAGGAGAAGAAGGAGAGGAAGGGAGAAGAAGGAGATGAAGGAGAAGAAGGAGAAGAAGGAGAGGAAGGAGAAGAAGGAGAAGAAGAAGGAGAAGAAGGAGAAGAAGGGGAGGAGGAGGAGGAGGAGAGGAGGAGGAGGGAGGAGGAGGAGGAGGAGGAGAGAAGAAGGAGGAGGAGAAGAAGAGAAGAAGAAGAAAAAGAAAAAGAAAAAGAAGGAGAAGAAGGAGAAGGAGAGGAGAAGGGGAAGGAGGAGAGGAGGAATAATAATAATAATAATATGAAGAAGTAAAAGAAGAAGAGGGAAATGGAAAATGAGGAAGAAGGGAGACGGGAAAAGGAGGAACAAGAGAGAGAGAGAATACAGATGTAGGAGAAGGAATAGAAGGAAAAAAAATCAGAAGAAGAGAAGGATGAAGAAGAGGATGAGGAGGAAGATGTGGAGGAGGAAGAGGAAGAGAAAGTAGAGGAGAAGGAGGAGGAAGAGGAAAAAGAGGAGGAGGAGGATAAGGATAAGAAAGGAGTAGGAGGAGTAGAAGGAGTAGAAAGAGAGGAGTAGAAGGAGGAAGAGGAGGAGGAGGAGGAATCGAAGCATAAAGACATAAAAAAGTTGAAAGAAGAAGAGGAGGATGCGGGACAGGAAGAAGGAAAAGAGGGTTGACTGAGAGGGAAAGAAGGAGGAGAAAAGGAATAAAGCAAAAGATGATTGAAGAAAATTAGGAAGACGAAGGAGAGGATGAGAAGCAGGAATAGGAGTAGAACGAAAATAAGACGAATCGAAGGATAAAGACAAAAACACGAGGAAAAAGGGAGAGGTTGAGGAANAAGATAGATAGACAGATAGATAGATAGATATGATAGATAGATAGATAGATAGACAGATAGATAGATAAATTAGATATTAGATAGATACGTATTATGAATAGAATTAGATAGATAGATAGATAGATAGATAGGATAGATAGATAGATAACTAGCATACGATACAGATAGATTAGATAGACAGACAGACAGATTAGATAGTTAGATAGCATAGAATAAATAGAGAAGAAAATGTTGATAACTAGGAAAGAAATTAGACTGAATAAATAAAGAGAGGGGGGATAGAAGATAGAGAGAGCCGTGAACAGAAAATAGAGTAGAAACGATCAGAATTCATTGATAGAATAGTGTATATATACTTACATATGAATATATACATGAGTGTGTGTGTGTGTGTGTTGTGTGTGTAGGTCGTGTGGACGAACCAGTGTGTGGTGTGTGATTAAATGCTGTGTATGATTTGTGTTCCACGACCTACAACCCGCATAATGTGTTGTGTGGTAGGTAAGGTAACTTCGTGACACACATAACACACTGTGTGTCTCCGTGTTGCGAGTCGTGTGTCGGTCGTGTCCGTCTGTGATTGTGTGTGTGTCCTGTGTGCTAGTGTGTGTCTCGTCAGTTGTCGTATGTAACTTCTGTGTGTTGCTGTGGTGTTTAAATGGTGTGTGTGTGTCGTGTGGTGTGGTGTGTGTGTGTGTGTGTTTTTGTTGTGTGTGTGTGTTGGTGTGTGTGTGCAGTATAATTCACAATCGTGTGTGTGTTAAGTGTGGCCCTCGTATTGCAAGTGTGTCATGAGTCTGGTGTAAAAATTTGTGCGTGAATATTGTAAATAAAAAGCATACAGTCTAAGAGACGGCCCAGTCACGCCTGTCATGTATTTAAATAATGTATAACTTTGGAAACGGTGCCTTCGCCTTCGTATGAAATAGCAATGATAGAATTTTGATTGACAGAGTATCCCATATAAATGGAGAATCAAAATTAATGCGCTTGTTATACTCTGTTCCAATATAAATTCTTCAATTTAAGAATTTAATATTTCCTTTTATATCAAACTATTCCCTTTGTATAAGAACTATCAACTATCACTCTAATACTTGTATGAAAATCCTCTAATTTTCTCTATTCTATCGGTTTTTTTCTTTTTTTTCTCTTTGTTAAATTAAACAAATACATATATACCGTTATTTCTTTTCTGTTCCATTTTGGACTACGTGGAAAATTGTTCATTTCATTTTTGCCGGGGGGAATACTTTTCATCTGACGTTTATTAAAAATCTGTCCATTTTGTTTAAACATTGCGACCAATCGCTTCAAGAAACATGTTTGACTATTGGCACAAACGTTTTACGTTGATCCAGGCTGTCGCGTCTTCGAACATCGACTTTTCCTAATTATGATTAAACAAAAAAACAATTATTTAAACTCCGCTCAGCGAAGCACGCCCCCCCCAACGAGATAGGGTAACGGTATTTAAAATAATTCAAACAAAAGTATTTTTTTAATTCATTTCTGAAAATTATCGCCTCCCTGTGCCTGCGCGGGCGTCAAGCGAGGTCGCCGGACGGGGGGATATATAGAAGGATATGATGGTCCCGACTTGAAAAAACAAAAAAAAAAAAAAACAAAAAAAAAAAAAAAAAAAAGGTCTTTCCCGTTTATTTAAAATTCTATCGTTGGCCACACGCTGTAAGTATCTTTTCTCTTTTCTTTTTTTTTTTTTTCTTTAATTTTTCTTTGCAGCTCTGGTATACTATGCAATAAGAATATCGACAGCCTTTCCTCTGCTTCTTTATTGGTTGTCGTTTTGACGCACTGCCAGTAAGGTAGACTTCACACACACACACACACACACACACACACACACACACACACACACACACACACACACACACACACACACACAACACACACACACACAACACACACACACACACACACCACAACACACACACACACACACCACACAACACACACACTCACTCCACTCAACTCCCACCTTCATTCACACTCCCCACGCAGCTCTCTCTCTCTCTCTCTTACCTCTCTCTCTCTCTCCCCCCCATTTCCCCTCCCTCCTCCCTCTCCGCCTCCCCCCACCCTCACCTCTTGCTCATTCTTCAATCTCTCCCTTCTCTATTCTCTTCTCTCTTCTCCATTCTCTTTCTTCTCTTAGTCTCCACTCTCTCTCTCTTTCTCTCTCTCACCTCTCTCATCTCTCTCTCTCTCTCTCCTCTCTCTCCTCTCTCTCTCTCTCTCTTACTCCCTCCCTTCCTCCCTCGCCCCTCCCTTCTCCCCCCCCACTACACCCCCACCCTCTCTCACTCTCCCCTCACTCTCATCTCTTCAAATTCCTCTCTCCTTCTTTCTCTCTCTTCTCAATCTCTCTCTTCTATTCCTCTCCCTCTCTTCTTCTCTGCTCTCCTCTCGTCTGCTCCTCCTCTTCTCCCTTCTTCTGTCTCTCTCTCTCAACACAGCACACTAAACCCAGGGAATTCCTCTCTCTCTCCCCTTCCCTGCCCTCCCTTCCCTCTCCTTCCCCCCTCCACCTTCCACCGCTTCTCTCTACCTCGAATCCTCTCTCTTCTCTCTCTCATTCATCTGTCTCTCTCTTCTCTCCTCTCTCTTCTATCTTTCTCTCTTCCCTCTCTCTCTTCTCTTTCCTCCTTTTTCCCTCTTCCCCCCCTCTCTTCCTCTCTCCTCTTTTTTCTCTTTATCTCTTCTTCTCTCTTCTCTCCCCTCTCTCTCTCTCTCTTTTCTCCCCCCTTTCCCTCCCTCCTCTCCCTCCTCCCAGTCCCCCTCTCTCTTCTCTCCATCCTCTCCCCTCTCCCCCCCTTTCTCTCTCTCTCTTCTTTTCAATCTCTTCTCTCTCC
>NW_020872437.1:679273-681773 GCF_003789085.1 Penaeus vannamei
ACAAAACAACAACAACAAAAAACAAAAAAACAACAACAATAACAACTGCAACCAACTAAACTGAGAACCACTAAAAGCATCGCCACAAACGCATGGTAAAAACGAGAAAATTAAAAGAATGAAAAAAGAAGAAAGAAAAAGAGAGAAAAAAGAAAAAGACAAAGAAAAAAGAAGAAAGAAAAAAAGAAAAAAAAAACGAAGAAAAAAGAAATAGAAAAAATAATGATAGAAGAAAGAAAAACAAAGTAAAAACAAAGAAAAATAGCAAGAAACAAAGCAAAATAAAGAAGGAGGAAAAATCAAAAATAAATGAAAGAAAAAAAAGAAAAGCGAAAGGAAAAGAACACAGCCATAGGATAACCAAATCAAAGTTTTCCAAAAGATACAAATTTTGACATTAATAGAAATAGTAATAATAATATAATAATGATAGATTAAAAATATAGAATAATAATGATAATTAAATAATAATGATAACAATCCGAATGAATGACAGCAATAACAACAAATAAAATAATGATAATTAATATAATACATAATAATAATAATCATAATAATTATAGATATAATAATGATAATGATAACAATAATGATCACAGCAATGTTACTATTAACAATAATGACAATAATGAAGATAACAATGACAATAAAGAATACACATGATAACTTCATAACGTAAGATAATATAATCATAATATAAGATAACGATAATTATCAATACTTTTTCCATCTCTCTCTTAAGCATAAACCAATCACGATGAAACTGCACCTGATCAGCATCCAATCAGCATAAGGCCCCATTCCTTGCATGCTGTAAGATTCGCCAATCTTCTTTCATTTCTGATCAAGGAAATTCTCTTTTCTTTCTGATTTCATTCGATTTTCCTCGTCTTTTTTTTGCATATTTATATATTGATTATTTGAATTAATATTCCGTAGAATATAATTAATTTGAACTTAAATAGATAAAAAGAAAATATTAAAAAAGAGAAATGTTTAATTTTGTTTGAATACTGTATTTTCAATCGAAATTATGGCCTTCATCTCATAAATGAAAGATAAAAGATAAAAGATAGAGAATTAATAAATTTACATCTTCTAAAAGGATGAAAGATTCCAAAATTAGCATTACATCTTTAGAAAATAAAAGAAAACACAGAAAAAAATAATCAAGTACTTGTAACAAAATATAATCGAAAATCATAACATATAATTCTAAAAAAAAAAGAAAAAGAAAAAGAAAAAGAGAAGAGAAGAGAAGGGAGGAGAAGAGAGAGCAGAGAGAGAGAGAGAGAGAGAGAGAGAGAGAGAGAGAGAGAGAAAGAGAGAGATTTTAGAGAAGAGACGAGAGAGAGAGAGAAAGAGAGAAGAGAGAAAAGAGAAAGAGGAAGAAGAGGCAAAGAGAAAGAGAAAGAGGAAATGAGAAAAAAAGAGAAAAGAGAAAAGAGGAAAGAGAAAGAGAAAGAGAAAAGAGAAAAGGGAAAGAGAAAGACAAAGACAAAAAGAAAGAAAAAAGAGAAAGAAAAAGACAAGAAAGAAAAAACTAAGGAAAAACAAAGGCCCAGAAAAAGAAGAAGAAAAGAAAGAAGAGCGAAAGCGTAAAAAAGAAAAAAAAAAACGAAAAAACTCACATAAATAAAAATCCAAAATGGCCCGAACCGACCCATCAGACATCTTTCCGCGCAACAAAAAAAAAAAATGGGAAATTCGCGCAGTATTTGGCATTACCCGGGAAAACTGTTCCTTCCAAAACAGCAGTTCTTAAACTCCTTCTCATTATCATTCATGCTCCCGGGCTCTCATCTAATTACGGGGAATGCCACTTGACCTCTTGCGTCTGATCCACTGCTTTTTTTTTTTTTTTTTTTTTTTTTTTTTTTTTCTTTTTTGGCGCGGGGTTTCGAGGGCCTGTTTTTTTTTTTTTCTTTTATTTTTTTTGAGGGGGGGAGGGGGATGTTCGAGTCGTTTTTTTTTTTTTTTTGTTTGGGAAAATGGTTTGTCGCAGTCGCTGAAGATACTGTTCCATGATGATGTGTAAGAAAGCAAGAAAAAACAAAAGAAAGAAAAGCAAAAAAGCAACCAAAAAAAAAGAAAGACAAAAAAGAAAGAAAGAAAGAAANCTTTCCACCAAATCCCCCCAATCCCCCCCCCCTTTTAAAAATTCTATCCGCCTTCCTTTCCTCATTCCTTGCCTCCCTCCACCCTTCCCCCATCCCCCTTCCCTCCCCCAACTCGCACCCCCCCCCTTCCCCCAATTCGCACCTCCCCCTCCCTTTTTTATTCTATCTCCTCTCCTTTCCCCCTTTCTCCCCTCCTCCACCTCCCCATCCCCCCTCCCTTCCCCAACTCGCACCTCCCCCCCTCCCCCACCTTCTATCTCGACCTCGCACTTCCTTAACTAATAGCAACCTCCTTATTAGGAAGAGTGTGGGAGAGAGTGAGGGAGTTGCATGCTGGTGGGGGGGAGGGGGAGGGGGGGGGGAGGAGAGGACTGTTGAGG
>NW_020872437.1:686773-689273 GCF_003789085.1 Penaeus vannamei
TATTTTTGTTACTGTTGTTATTATTCTTATTATTATAATTATCGTTATCATGTTTCCATCATTATTATCCTCACTATCATTATCATTCCCATTATCATTATTATCATTATCTTAATTACTATTGTTGCTATTATCATTGTTATTATTGTTGGTGTTGTTACTATTTTTTGTTACAATTATCATTATTCTTACTATTATCATGTTTATTATTATCATTATTATCATCATCATTATCATTGCTATAATTATTATCATTTTATTGTCCTCATTATTATCATTATCATCATCTTTATCACCAACATTATTGTAATTACTATTATTACTATTGTTATTATTACCTTTGTTATTATAAATATTATTATTACCACTACTACTGCTACCTTTATTATTGTTATTGCTGCTATCATTATTGTTATTACTATCATTAGTATTATCATGATCATTATCATTATTATCATTATTATTATTATCATTATTATCATCATTATTACCATTATTATCATCATTATTACTATTATCATCATTATTATTATTATCATCATCATCATCAATATGATTATTTTCATTTTATTTTGTTATCATTATTGTTATTATTATACTGTTATTATCATTATCATTACCAATAATGATATTATCATTATCATTATAGTAATTATCATGCATAATCATCAATGATATTCAATGATATTACAGATGACACTACCACTCCTATAATACAAAAAAGCTGTTCTCCTCTCCTGTTCTTTCACCAAGAAAAAAAGAGATAGAGAGAGATAGAGAGAGAGAGAGAGAGAGAGAGAGTGAGTGAGAGAGAGGGAGAGAGAGAGAGAGAGAGAGAGAGAGAGAGAGAGAGAGAGAGAGAGAGAGAGAGAGAGAGAGAGAGAGAGAGAGAGAGAGAGAGAGAGAGAGAGAGGAGAGAGAGAGAGAGAGAGAGAGAGAGGAGAGAGAGAGAGAGAGAGAGAGAGAGAGAAGAGAGAGAGAGAGAGAAGAGAACGAGAGAGAGAGAGGGAGAGAGAGAGAGAGAGAGAGAGAGAGAAGAGAGAGAGAGAGAGAGAGAGAGAGAGAGAGAGAGAGAGAGGGGGGGGGGGGGAGAGAGAGACAGACAGACAGACAGACAGACAGACAGACAGAGATAGAGCGAGAGACAAAAACAAAACAAAACAAAAACACATACATGCAGACAACCAGAAATCAAACAAGACACATATACCCGAGAACGAGAAAAACAGACACGCACACACACAGACACACCACACACACAACACACACACACACACCACACCACACTCAACCACCTCTCAAGGGGCACCCCTTAAGAGCCCCCAAACCATATATCAAAACAAATGACATTAATATACCGTTGTGACAATTAACACACAGTCACAACCTAATGATATACAGCAAGATAAGTTAGCATCAGAGCCGGTGACTTGGGCCATTACATCAAGAGATAGATATGAGCGATAGAAAGAAAAAAAGGGAGGAAGAGAGAGAGAAAAAAGGGAGAGAGAGAAGGGGGAGATGTGGGAGGAGAGGGAGGGTGAGGTTGTTGAGGGTGGGGGTAGAGAGGGAGAGAGGGAGAGGGAGGGAGGGTGGGAGGGAGAGATAAAGAGAGAGAGAGAGAGATTGGTGTAGACAGAGATAATAAGAGAAAAAAAAAAATGGAAAATAGATAAAGATAAGAAGGGATAATAACACGAAAAAGATAAATAAGAAAATCATATACGAAAATCAACAAAAAAAAACACAAACAAAACAAAACTCAAACAAATAACATACAAGCAAAAAAGAAAATCAAAGAAAAAAACAGATAAACACTGGATAGAATTTCGAATAAATGATCGCAAAAAAATCAAGGAAAAAAATAGATAAACATTGCGATAGAATGTCGAATCAGACGATCGATCCGTGAGCACTCGGGCCGTGATTACCGAAGCCCAGCTGTAAATGCTCGCCAGATAAATTGGGGGAAGTAAATCAACCTCTTGAAAATTATGTTTTAACTAATTAATGGAAGAAATATGGCGATCGGGTTGCTCGCTCCGTCTGCTTGGGAATTGGCGCTGGTCACGTGAGGGAGGTGTTCGGTATATCGGAGCAAGGGGAGGAGATATTTTTTTTTTTTTTTTTTTTTTTTTTTTTTTTTTTTTTTTTTTGAGGGGTGGGGGTGGGTGGGGTGGGGTTAGGGAGTAGGGGGGAGGTTGCGTGTTGGTCTTTTCGAAGTTCGTTGTAGCTTTTTTTTTGTGTTTTTTTTTTTTGATTTCGTTGGTATGTTTGTGGTCTTTCATTTTTTTTTTATTGATTTCGTTGGTATGTTTGTGGTCTTTCATATATTTATTTTATTTTTCTTCTCCTATGTATCATCCATAAATAAAATCTATATTACAACTGTTAAGTAAGAATGCATATAATACGCACACATACACACACAGAAACACACACTACACACACACACACACACACACAACACACCACACACACACACACATATACACACACA
>NW_020872437.1:694273-696773 GCF_003789085.1 Penaeus vannamei
TATTTTGTCTTTCTTCTTCCTTCTGCGTTATCCTCCGATTCCTCTTTGTAATAATAATAATAATAAAAAAGACAATGATGAAAATGACTAAAGAATAATAAACTGTAATAGCAATAATAACAAGAACAATCAAAATGATGATAACAATGATACTAATGATAATGATATTAACAACAACAGCAGCATTAATAATGATAGTGATGATGAAGGTAATGATAATAATGATAGTAATAGATAAAATGATAATAATAACCAACAACATCATCAACAATAATAATAATGATAATGATAATAATAATGATTATAACAATAACCAATAACAACAACAACAATAATGATAATGATAATAATAATGATTACTATAACAATAACAATAAAGGTGATGATACTGATAATAACAATGATGATAATAACAATAATAACAATATCAACTATTACTATCATAACGATAATAACAATGATAATAATAATAATGACAAAAATAATGATAACAATAATAACAAAAAAGTAGTACTACAACTGTTACTAAAGAGACGAAGCACCTTATATAACAAGGAAGAAGAAATAATAAGACCGCTTTTGAATACCAACAAAGGTGCCATAAACAATCAAAGCAATTCCAATTAATTAATAAAAAAAGAAGAAAAAAATCAAATCAATTATTTTATTAATAAAATTAATAAATTAATAAAAAAAATCAAATCAATTATTTTCTTTTTAAATCTAATCCATTAATCAAAAAAGAAAAAAAAATCTAATAAATTAATCAAAAAAGAAAAAAAAATCTAATCAATTAATAAAAAACTAACCAATTAATTAAAAAAAAAAAAAGTCGCCGGGGACAAATGTCGCATAAAAGCCGCGATTGCAACAACTGCAACCAACATCTCGCTCTGACCTTCAGTTGCATAAAAGACTGGCGAATCTGCCTGCGTCTCGTGCAGCGGCGCCTCATCCCGCAGCCGAGGCACAAACAAAGGAATCTGCAAAGTACCATTGCCAATTAACGCGCTGAAAGCATCGCTAATTTGTAATGTAATGTGAAGTCGCGCTTTTGCTTTGCGTCGCTCGCTCTCAGGACGGGATTTTTTTTTTTTTTTTTTTTTTTTTTTTTGAGGGGGGGGGGGGGTCTTTGCTCTCAATAGGAGTCGGCAAAGACGGATCCGACTCTGTTTTTTAATTTGGGGGAAGTTCTGTTATGTATATATTATATATATATATATATATATATATATATATATATATATATATATATATATATATATATATATATTACACACACACACACACACATACACATATATATATATATATATATATATATATAATATATATATATATATATATATATTATATATATATATATATATACATATAGATACATACATACATATATATAAATATATATAAATATATATATATACATATATATAAATATCTATCTATCTCTCTATCTATAGCTATCTATCTATCTATCTATCTATCTATCTATCTATCTATCTATCTATCTATATATATATATATATATATATATATTATATATATATATATATATATATATATATATATATATATATATATATATATATATATTATATATATATAATATAATATATATATATATAATAATATATATATATATATATATATATATATATATATATATATATATATATATATATATATATATATATATATATATATACAACAGGCCCCGACGAGGCCTCCTAGGGCGACAAGTGCCAAGCGTGACTCAGCAAAAGCGGTCATCGCCGGAGCCCGATTTCGTTTCGCAAAACATGTCCGGGACGTGTTGGGGCCGAGATAAGGCGTCTTCGGGAGGCTGTTCTTGTGTTTCTCGATTCGTTTTGCTTCTTTTCTTCTGGGGACTTTTTGGTTATGTTTGGGATTTGTTTTGTCTTCCTCTTTTTATTGATGTCTTTTTACATCTTTATCTCTTTCTCTGCGTTTTCCTCCTTCTTTTTGCTCCTCTTCTTTTTCTTATTCATCTGCTTCTTTTTCTTCCTTCTCTCTCCTCATCCTCCTCTTCCTCCTCCTCCTCCTCTTCTTCTCTCTTCCTCTTCCTCCTCCTCCTCCTCTTCTCCTCCTCCTCTCTCCTCTTCCTCTCCTCTCTCCTCTTCCTCCTCCTTTCTTTTCTCTTCCTCTTCTCCTCCTCCTACATATCCTCCTCCTGCTCCTGTACGCGCCCACCACCTCTCCTCCTCCTCCTCTTCATTTTCCTCCTCCTGCTGCTACTGACACCTCCTCCTCACCGTCCCCCACTCCTCCCCTCCAACCTCCTCCTCCTCCTCCTCCTCCTCCTCGCCACCATGTCCGCCTCCTTATCTTCCCCAAGAATCGCTTTAACGAGACAAATTGAAACAAACAGATCGCGTCCCAGTGGGGTTGTTGGCGCCCGAGAAGATGCCTTGATTTCTCTTGTTTTTGTTTGTTGTTGCTTGTTTTGTTGTTGTTGTTGTTTTATTGTTTTTGGTCATTG
>NW_020872437.1:704273-711773 GCF_003789085.1 Penaeus vannamei
CCCCTCACCCCATTGTGTTATTTCAAATTGTGCGTTCTTTGTTTCTCCTTCTTTCCTTAGTTTTATCATGTCTTCTTCCTCCATAATTGTACTTATTTTGATGTACATCTGTAAAATGTATTTCAAGAGTTACAGATTATGTATATATATATATATATATATATATATATAATATAATATATATATATTATATATATAATATATATATATATATATACTTGTATGCATGAGCCTTTTAAGGTGATCGGTAGCACCAAAACGCCAGGTCAAACTGCAAACGTTGTAACACGGCAGTACTTGTAATATTAGCTTTTTCAATTTCATTTCAATATCTTGAGTCTTGCTCTACTCTCACCCCCTCAACCTCCCCCCCCCTTCCTCCACTACCAATCTTGAGTCTTACTTTACTTTTCTAACTCTATCCCTCCTCCTCCTCCCCTCCTCTTACTCTATTCTGCTCCCCTCCTCGCCTACCCTCCCCTCCCCCCCCACCAGCAACCATATACCCATACCCCACCCTCCCTCCTCCCTACTCCCCACTACCAACCTCGAGATTCCCCCCCACTTTTCTTATCCTCCCCTCCCTTCCACCCCCTTACAATACATTTCATACCCTACCCTCTATTTTACCTTTACCCCCCCACCCCCCCGACTTCTCTTACCCTCCCCTCCCCTACCAATAGCAATTATACCCTGCCCCTACCCTTCCCCCTATCTTAACACCACCTCCCCACACTTCTCTTACCCTACCCTCGCCCCCCCCCACCCTCACCACCGAGTATAGCCTACTTTTGCCCTCTCTCACACCCCCACCCTCCCTCCCCCTCACCCCCCCCCCTCTGCGATCACAATCAACCTGTCATGAAACAGAAACTTCTCGAAAACACATGTCAATTCAACCCCCCCCGCTCCCCCCTACTTCCCTTACCCCCCTTTACCATACCTTCCCCTCCTTACCCCCCCTTGTAAACTCTACCTATATACCCCACCACTACCCCCCCCCCAGCCATAAAAGATAAGAAAAGGAAAAAAGAAAAAAAAAAAAATAAGAAAAAGAAAAAGAAACAAAAAAAGACGAAATAGGAAAAAAGAAGTAAAAAAAAGACGACATTAATTGACAGCTCTTGGCATACAGCTATTAAATCTGTTGACACATATGTAGACAAANATGATTGCCATTATTATTATTGTCTTTATTCATTTATTATTATGTAGAGTAGGCAGTATATCATTATCGTCATGATATCTGTCCATGTTTTATTATTATCAGTTGTAGTTGTTCCACTGCTCTTATACTTTAATCATTACCATTATTCCCATCTTTATCATATCGATCACCATTGTAACTACTGTTATCAGTTTTTATCATTATCATTATCATCATTATCAATTAATTTTTCACTTTATTATTATCATCAGTACATTTACACTTGATAATATTATCATCATATCATTATTAGTATCATTGTCGTTATTAATTTGTTGTTTTTTATACCCTGTTGTTATTATCATTATCATCATTGTTTATTAGCATGATCATTATTATCATTATCATAAATACTATTCTAATAAGAATAAAAGTAATGAAAGTTATAATCCTCATTACATCATTTCATTTTCATAGTTTATTACCAAGTATCATTATCATTTTTATTTTGTTATTATTAATACCTTGATCTCTATAATGATAAAAATGATAACAATCGATTATCGTTGTATCGGTGCTGTTCTTCTTATCAAATTATTATCATTCTTTATCAAAAATTCTATACTATTGTTCATCTTGATATCACAAATATTTTTGCTATTATTGTTTATAATATTGCAATTCATTAGTTTTGCCAGCGGTGTTGTTATTGCTGACAGATATAATATTGAAAATTTCTGGTTAATGTTGCTCAATAACTTTATCTAACTATTTTGCATTACTAGATGTTGTATTAATGCTAATCAATTACATCAGTTATATCGACCATCAGGTATAATTCTTCATAAACTTGTTTAAAGTCAATTTGAATTATCATGTGTATCACAAATAAGCAGTATAGATTATTCAAATTTCATCAAGTAAATCATTATCATTACTCCCCCTCCTCCGTATCTTCCTCCTCACATCGAGGTGCGCATCCCCCCTCACGCCCTCCGTCCGTAGCGGCGCGTATGGTGTTCTCCATCCTCTGCTCCTCCCCCTACCTATGCCCCATTTTGCATCCTTCCTCCTTCCCCTTCCATCCCCACTTGCCTCTTCCTTCCTCCTGCTCCCCTCATTCCCCCCTTGACCTCCTCCTCCTCCTTCCCCTCCATCTCCTCCTCTCCTCCGCACCGCATCCCTCCTCCCTTACGTCCCCCGTCCACACCGACACCCCCACCTCCCCCCTTTTCTAGCATCTTCGACTTATCTTCCTTCCCCCTCCCCTCCTCTTCCTCCCTCCCTCCTCCTCCTCCTCTCCTCCTCCCCCTCTTCCTCCCCCTCCTCCTTTTTTCCTCCTCCTCCTCTCCCTCCTCCCCCTCCGAGCCGCCCCCCCTCCCCCTCCTCCTCTTGCCTCCTCCTCTCTTCCTCCCCTCCTCCCCTCTTCCTCCCCCTCCTCCTCTTCTCCTCCTCCTCCCCCCCCACCCCCCTCCCCTTCTTTCCTTCCCATCCCACCTCTCCTCCTCCTTCCCTTCCCCTCCTTCCCCTCTTCCCCCTCCTCCTCTTGCCTCTCTCTCTCTTCCTCCTCCCCCTCCTCCCCCTCCTCTCTTTCCCCTCTTCCATCCTCCTCCTTCCCTCCCCCGTACCACCCCTCCTCCCCTTCTTCCTCCCCCTCCTCTTCTCCCCTCCTCCCTCCTCTTCTTCCTCCTCCTCTTCCTCCTCCTCCCTCCTACTACTATTGCTGCATCACCACTAATTTCACCTGCTTTGTACCGATTATTAACATAATTATTTTACCATCCATCTTTCGCTATTATCATTATGGTCGTTTAAAACATTCTCAAGCGAGGGAAAAAACAAAAATTTAAAAAAATATTACCACATGTATTCAAAAACACAAACACACCCACAGATAAGCACATACGTATGTACACACACGGACGCACATTTACACTCATGCACACGCATTGCACATACGGGACACCGTACACAATCGCCACACATAAACACACATACAAACCACCACAACAAAACACAAATACAAAACACATACGCATTACAAACATGCACACACACAAACCACACACACACACACCACACACAAATACATACACACAAATAAACAAACATACAAACCACACATACACGCACGCACAAAAATAACACACACCAATTACACAACACAAACAAACATACACACACAACACACACAAACAAACATACACCCACAAACACACATACACAAATATTATACACCCACGCAACAAACAGGCGCCACAAACACACACACGACCTTTCAAGAAACGTAAAAGATGGTTTTGTTAGCCGGGAAGATGTGCTGAATGTGGCGGGGGAAGAGGAGGAGGGGAGAAGGAGAGTGGTGTGAGAGGGGGAGAAGGGGAAGGAGGTGGTGGGGGGGAGAAAGTGGAAGGAGGATGGAGGGGGGGAGAGGAAGGAGAGGAGGGGTGGGGAGGAAAGTGAGATGGAAAATCGCTTTCTCTTTCTCTGAGATCTTACCCCCCCCCTTCCCCTCCTCCCCCCCCCCTTCCCCGACGACGTAACAGACACACGCGCATACGTACACAGGCCTCATCCTCTTAGTTTCCCCCCCCCCCTTCCTTCCCTTCTCTCTCTCCCTTATTCTATTCCTTTTCTATCTCTCTCTTTCATCTCTCTTCTCCCTCCCTCCCTTCTCATCTCCCTTCTTCACTCCTTTTCTTTTCACCTCCCTCTTTCCCTCCTTCTCTCTCCCTCCCTCTTTCATTTCCCTCCCCTCCCCTCTTTCACCTCCCATCTTTCCATCCACTTTCCTCTCCCTTCATTCCCTCCTTTCTTTCCTCTCCCTCATCTCCCTCCTTCATCTCCCTCATCTCCCTTCCTCTTCACCTTCATCTACTCTCTCCCTCTCTCAATCTCCCTCCTCTCTCCCCTGCTTCCCCCCCTCCCTACTTTAAATTTTTTCCAGCCTCCCTGAGACTCCCACTATTGTCCTGTGTGCAATCCCCTCCCCCTCCCCCTCCCCCACCCAATACCTTGCTCTTGTCTCCTCCCCCCCCCACCCAAATCCCTACCCACTCCCTACCCCCGTCGCCATCATCTTAACTCTCTCTCCTCTCTCTCATTTCTCTTCTCATCTTTTGTTCTTCTCTTCTTATTCTGCCCCATCATCCTTCCCTTTCCTTCTCCTTCTCTCCTCCCTTTAGCATCTCCCACCACCTTCTCTGACCCTCCCCACCCTTTCCCTACCTGCCTCCCCTCCGCTTTCTACCCCCCTCACCTCCCTTCCCCTCTCCCTACCCTCTCTCACTCTACCCCCTCTATTCTTCCCCTCACCCTCCCCTCCCTTTACCCTTCTACTCTGTCTCCCCCTCCCCCCCCCCTTCCCCTCTCCCTCTCCTCCTCACACCTCCCCTTCTCCCCTTCTCCCCCTCTCCCTCTCCTCCCTCCCCTCTTCCCAACCTCCCTTCCACCCTCCCCTCCCCTCTCCTCACACCTCCCTCCCCCTTCCCTATCCCTCTCCCTCTCCTCGAGCACCTCCCCTCCTCCTCAGCCCACCTTCCTCTCTCCTTTTCTAACCCACCCTTCCCCTCTTCTCTTCCCTCTCCCTCCTCCTCACACCTCCCCTCCTCCCTACCCCCAACCCTTCCCTTACCCTCTCCCTCTCCTACACCTCCCCTCCTCCCTTCCCCAACCCCTCTCCTCTCTAACCTCCCTTCCCTCCTCCTCAACCTCCTCTCCTCCTCCCCTACCTCCAACCCCTCTTCCTTTTCTAACCACCCTCCCTCCCTCCCTTCCCCCCCTTCCCTCCTCCTCACACCACCCGTCCTCCCCTTCCCTTACCCCTCTCCCTCTCCTCACACACCCCCTCCTCCCCTAGCCCCTCAACCCTCCCCCACCCCTCAGCACTTCCAAAGACCCTCACCTTGATCACATTGTGTTTGTTATCATGACAAAGAAGCATTGATTTGTAAATCTGCTCCTCGGAGCTGCTACACTTGGAAGTACAGACATAATGGAGCTCAGAGGAGAGGGAGAGAGAGGATGAGGAAGGGAGGAGAGGAGGAGGAGAGAGAAGAAGAGAGACGAGGAGAGAAGAGAAAGAAGAAGAAGGAGGAGAGGGAAGTGGAAGAAAGAGGAGAGAAGAGAGAGAGAGAGAGAGAGAAGGAGGGGTTAGGAAGGAAGAGAGGGAGAGAGGAAGAGGGAAGAAGGGAGAGGAGAAAGAGAGAAGAGAGAGGGAGAAGGGCGGTAGGATTGAGAAGAAAGAGAGAGGGGGAGGGGAGGAGAAGGGAGAGGGAACAGAGAGAGAAGAGAGAGAGATTATTATTATAGGAAGGGAAGAGAAGAGGGGGGGGATGAGAGAAAGAAGGGGAAAGGGAAGGGGGAAAGAGATAAGAGAGAGAGAGAGATAGAGAGAGAGAGAGACAGAGAAAAGAGAAAGATACAAATAGGGAAAGCAGAAGAAGGGAAGGGTAGGAGGAGGCTGAAGAAGAATGACAATGTATAAAAGAGATACTTGGAGAGGGGGAGAGATTGGTTGGGAGTGAGAGGGCACGAGAGCAAGCGAAAGAGAGGGACGAGAGGGATCAGGAAAAAGCAAATTTGTACCTTTCATTTTGATAATAAATTGTTAATTCATAATTCAATAAACAACTATCCATGTGCCTTTGTATGTGTGTGTGTGTGTGTGTGTGTGTATAAGTGTTTGTGTGTGTGTTTGTTTGTTTTTGTGTGTGTGTGTTTGTGGCCGCGCGCGCGTGTTGTGTCTTTTGTGTGTGCGTGTTTGTATGTGTGCGTGTCTGTGTATATACGCATATACATATACGTATGTAAACTCCACACTGATACTACACCAACGCACATACCTGCAAACACTCACTGGCGACACAGAACAAATACATCTCACTCCAACCGCCGTTGCAATACCTATGAAAACACTCAGCATACACAAGAGAGCGTGTTAGTGCTTCATATACATGTTATTAAAGAGCGAAGAAAAAGGTGGTTGTGCATGAGTGATTGTTATAATAAGGTCCGGACATGCTATCTTATCCCCCGGTTCAGGGAATATGAATTACAACCGTTGTTTATAAACATTATTAAACCTCTTGTTATCTTTTCATTGTCGTACTTTATCTCCTAATTCCTCCTCCGCTGCTGTTGTTATGATTTTACCTCCCACGCTTACTTTCTCGCTTTATAAACACTTCTTTTTCTTTTTCTTTCTTCCATTTTCATGTTTTTTTCTTAACATCATCATTAAAATATCCATTGGAAAGTGATTATGCAATTAGTATGTTCGTTCTCCACTGCAAAAGACCTATACGCGAATACGTATGCTGTGTTACTTGCTCTGACACCTCATTACCCCATCATTACGTACTTTCTACGTACTCTCCACGTACCTTCAATGTCCGTACGTACTCCCGAGATGTCCGGAGCAAACGTTTACTCGTCTTAGGAAGCAGCTCGTAAAACCTACTTAACGTAATACACGGTTTTCGAAATACGTGTGACAGTTCTCTAAGCAAGGTTTTTCTTCTTCGGTACCTAACCATTGCCCTCAATAGTTCTTTTGGTTTATATTCTGAGCAGACTTGGGTGTCTGAATACTCTCTCTCTCTCTCTCTTTCTCTCTCTCTCTCTCTCTCTTTCTCTTTCACTCTCTCTCTGTCTGCCTCTATCTATCTATCTATCTATCTATCTATCTATCTATCTATCTATCTGTCTGTCTACCTATCTCTCTATCTCTCTATCTCTCCGTCTCTCTTCTCTCTCTCTCTCTATTCTCTCTCTCTTTCTCTCTCTCTATCTATCAATCTATCTATCTATCTATCTCTCTCTGTCTCTCTCTCTCTATCTATCTATCTCTTTCTCTATCTGTCTCTCTGTCTATCTGTCTATCTCTCTCTTTCTCTCTCTCTCTCTCTCTCTCTCTATCTATCTATCTATCTATCTATCTATCTATCTATCTATATCTATCTATCTATCTTTCTATCTCTATCTCTATCTCTCTCTCTTCTATCTACCTATCTATTTATCTGTGAATCTATCAGTCTTTCGTTTTTTTTTTTCTTTTTTTACTTTCTCTCATATTCTCTCTCTCTCTTCTCTCTCTCTCTATCTATCTATCTATCTATCTATCTATCTCCCATCTATCTATCTATCTCTCGCTCTCCTCTGTGTTCTATCTATCTATCTACCTATGTGTGTATGTATGTGACTATGTGTTTGTGAGTGTTTTTATTATTGTGTGTGCGTATTGTGTAGCCAAACGAAAAAACATTTTTGATAAAGTTTATCGCTGACGGAGGAAGAAAAAGAGGTGAAGAAGGAGGGATGAGAGAGGAGTGAGAAAAGGAAGAGAGAAGGTA
>NW_020872437.1:719273-724806 GCF_003789085.1 Penaeus vannamei
CCTTGGTACTCGGCGAGACATGATGTGGTGGTTTTGTAAGTCAACTCTAACTGGATTAGGCCTCTGCCACCCTCCTCGTGGAGAATGATGTGCCTGTCTACAAAAGATTCATGATGGTGCATCCTGTTCAGCCGCAGTCACACTACTCTTTGGTACAGAGGGACCCCGAGATATGAGATGCTTCTACTTCGCTTTCCGTCGTGGCTGATCCCTTCCTTGACTAGGGACGGGAAAAAGGACCGCCATTTCACTCTTTGCCCTTCGGTATTCGTAGACCTCCGCTAATCGGAACCAATCTATAAAATATGTACCATTTACTTCATTCATTACTAAAACGGTGTTTTCATATACGGTTTTAAATGCTCTCTCTGATTTATGTTGCATGAAAGTGTGAGTAGTTATAATAGCATTTATTTTCTAACTTTAACGTATGAAACATTCTCCATCAGCGGAAAGTTCGAGCAAGGACCTTCCTTCTGCAGTATTTATTCCGTCAATGAGGAATTTTGGAATACAAACCACAATTACAAGAACAGGATGCTGAAAAGGATGAAGATGGCTGATATTAGCTGAGACCAACAGGAATATCCATATTATTTTACACATTACTGTCCTTCTTGTGAAACCAGTAGCCCATAACCGTGTTGGTTGCTTTCTTTGGTAATTTTCTATATTACGTCCGCATAACCGATATCGACGATTTTGGTATCGTTGGATTCCTCTCACTCTATACAATGCAAATATGTAGGTTTTATTGCACAGAAACCCCCCGTTAGCGACAAACTTGGCCCCGATAGCGGGGGCGACGATGTCGGAGTGGCGGACGTAATATATAAAATTACCGAAATAATATAACCTCACAATGAAAATAATCATGGTTATTCACATGACTTTCCATTAAAGGGGGCTGTGCCCCCTGCGACCCCCTCTGGGGGGGCTGCCGCCCCCCAACCCACGCCGAGGAAACAAAACCTCCACCACGTATTCACGGCAGGATAGAGAGCACACGAACTAGATGCGGAGCCGATAACCTACAATAACCTAGGATTTTTAAGGTACTAACTTGATTGATTAATGCCGCTAATTAGTAGGAAGCACATCTTTAGCATTTTTTCCTGGCTAGTTGCAATTTCGCGCAGAAAATCCGTCTCCGAATACGAGCACCCTCCACACTCGGCCATCGCGGCCGCTATGACTGACTTCTGAACGCGACGGTTATTTCGGTTAGGAATACGGATGTCGTTGTTCCAGAGGACGGGAAACTCGACCTTGAGGCCATCGAAAGAGGCGCAAAACCCGCCGACGAGGGCGGGCCACCCTGTTCATTCTGATTATACTACAATCGTCTCTATATACAATGCTGACTATGCCAAGGTTAATATGCTGATTCAGTGGGAATGTTACGAGGTAATTGTATTACGCCCACCGCTCCGACATCGACGATGATGGTGTAACGCTCTAGCCTGCCGGGAATACGTGGTGGAGGTTTTGTTTCCTCGGCGGGGGTTGGGGGGGCGGCAGCCCTCCCCCCCCTGGAAAGTCATGTGAATAAGCATGGTTATTTTCACTGCGCTTTATATTATAAGTGCTTTTTAACCCCGCATTTTCCCTGGAACCTTTCATGCCCTCCCTGTTATCGGGGCCAAGTTTGTCGCGCAATAAAAAACTATATACTTGCAATGCGGAGAGTGAGGAATCCAATATACCAAAAACCGTCGATATCGGTTATGCACGTATATAGAAAATTACCCTTTCTTTTAATTTTCGCTCTTCTAAGGTCAATAAAACAACATATCAAAGAAAAAAAGAAAACAAAAACACGAACATATTCAATTAGTACTGCTTCCCCGCCAGCGCCAGGATCGAATTGTTTACATATCGCGGGACAGGAGCCGAGACGATGGTTCTTTTCGCTGTGTTGTATGAATAGCCTTTCAGTATCAGGTAAGAACACGTTGGACGGAGTAAGGAACCAGCTGGTGTGAAATAGTCCGAATGCGGCTTTAATTAGCAACTTGCGCACCTCAGTATCCGTTTCTTGGTGTCAATAGATGTCCACGAGGAGGTTAAAACTATACGTAACTACAGATATGGCAAGAGCGTTGATCGACTCAATTCTCTTTGCTGAATTTTCTGTTTTCAATATTACCTTTACACGAGAGACTACTTACCTTTTCCTTCATGCTCAAATGCTGAATATCGTTATTCCAAGGTACTTAAAGACTTCCACTTGGTTCAAATTTCCACAATGTGTGTGTCAAGGGAAACATCAAAACCTGGGGAACCCACTTAAGGCCATCCATAAAAAAATGCTTCCATCACCGATCTTATATACAGCACCTATATTGTTTCGTTCTAAAAAAGTGGAATCAGTTCAAGGCAAAAGAGAAGAGGGGGGGGAAAGAGAATCTCTTTGGAAGATTTAGTTGATGTTAACCTGGATGGATAGGATAGTGGAGGGGATGTTCCTACCAGGGTCTCATATTAGATCTTGGAAAATTGATAATGATTGGTGGAAACTTTAAAGATCGCAAGAGGTTTTAAGATCTAGTCATGGTGCACGCTCTCATAGGCTTTTCGCTAATCTGTCCAACGCTAAGGTGCATTTTTTACTTATAATATTCAAGGATCCTATAATTGTTTATCGTATTTTTACATCCACATTGCCCTCTTTTAGAGCCCTTTTGTCAACAGGATAAAAATTTTGTTTAACAAAGAAACAGCTGAATCATTCAGTCAAGATAGAGCTTAATTTCTATGTTGTACTGAGATAGGTAATATAGGCTTGTGCATTCCAGGACTTTTGGTATCATTGTCTTTAGGGAGGAGGGATGTTGTTCCTTTGTTCCATTGTGGACTTTTTGACGGATTTCAGAGTATTTTGGAGAGATGTTTGGCAGGAAAGTAGTGGGATTTATGTGTGGGGGTTAATTCAAAAGTTTTTGATTTTGTCTTTCTCCTAGGATTCCCTTTAGAGGGTTTTGCCAAGGGCACACTCGACAACCTCTGGTGTTATGCCCTTCTGCCGTAGCCTTGGAAAATATTTGAAGTATTAGTTCTAGAATATTATTACTATCTGGTTTGTATTTTCTTTTCAGCTTCTTGGATGTTCAGGCTTTATCACTCACACCTTGAAGTGTTTATGATGACAAATTCACCTTTCATATCTCATCTCTACATTTCTATCCCTTCTTTGCCCTCCTTTCTTTTTCTTTTTTTCTCTGACATACTCCGAGGAGAGACTGTTTTAGTCATGGCTTACATAATTTCAATTAGACCTGTGATGGATCAATTATTTTTCCCATTGCCTCGTTACCTGCCCTCATTGATTTTATTTATTTATTTATCACTTATTTTATGGATGTTTTGAAGTTTAGACAATCATTCTCTGCCCTTTCTTTCAGTGTGTCTAACTTTTGCGAGGTCCTCGAAGACCTCCAGTCTTAATTCCTCCTTCTGTCTCAATCTTCTTACCGTCAGTGAAGGGGAAAGGATAGATCAATAGCAACTCGAGGAGCCATGGGATCTGATTCTATAAAAAAAAAAAAAAAAAAAAAAAAAAAACATGGAGATTACTTCGATGGCGTCACAAAAGTTACGGTTGCTTTGTGAATATGGTCGATCATTTTGGTCTCTTCAATTTTCAAAAAAGGGTGGAAAATGATTATTTTAATGGTTATATTTTCATTGAAAATTCAACAAAACAGCCGCCATGACACCTCGAGTTGCTCCTTGATCTAGCCTTTCCCGTCAGTGGCCTTTTATTTGTTTACGTTTCTCCTTGTTCTTCATCTCCACGATTATTTATTTTACTTTAACCACGATTATTTATTTTACTTTAAGTATAAACCCTCTCCGTTTCGAATTCCTTTCCTCAACTTCAACCCCCTTCTTGGCTTCTCATCCCAGGACTAACCGTTCCCAGTCTGTATCATTCTCTGTTCTTATTCTTTCCCTGATTATGCGTATTCCTGCTTCCGTTAACCGTTGAATTTTGAATGTCTCGCTTCTTACATTCGCCTTATTTTCAACATCTGCTTTTTGTTATGATGATCCTGATTATTGTCATTGTTATCACAATTTTTTATAATAGTAATAATGATAATAGGAATGATAATGATGATAGTAATCATTATAATCATTATCATTATCACAGTTATTAGTATTATCATTATCTTATTGATAATTATTATCATAATGATTATCATTATCATCATCCGTATTATTAATTTATTTTTTTTTATTATCATCATCATCAATCATCTACTGAGAGAGAGATAGAGATAAAGAGATAGAAGAGAGTAGAGAAGAAACATGAAAAAAACGCGCAATGCATTTAGGTGAAACGAAAAAAAAAAACACATAAAACACAACATTCGCTTTCTTTTCTTCGAAAAAAACTGATGCTTTTTGTTCATATTATGATTGTTGTCAATATTTACCAAGGCATTTTTCATCTGTCCTTTGTTTTGCCAGGGATTATTGTCTTAATTTTGCAACAAAAAATCACCCACGTGAATGTCACTCTCTTGCCATTCTCATTCTTGAGGTCACTATTATTTGGTGTATATATTATATAATATATATATATATATATATTATATATATATATATATATATATATATATATATAGAGAGAGAGAGAGAGATGAGAGAGATGAGAGAGAGAGAGAGAGAGAGAGAGATATATATATATATTATATATATATATATATATATACATATATATATACATAAATGTATATATATATATATATATATTATTATAATATATATATATATATATATAATATACTAATATATATATATATATATATATATATATATATATATATATATATATGTGTGTGTGTGTGTGTGTGTGTGTGTGTGTGTGTGTGTGTGTGTGTGTGTGTGTGTGTGTAATGTGCATTTCTTGATAAAATACACCACAAAAACGATTTAAAAAAATGAAAATGTAAAAAACTAAATCTATAACCATATATCATTTAATCGTAATTGCACCTTTTTCTCTCCTTTTTCATCGCAAAGTAATATTCATCTTATCACCGCTTTTTCTCTCATGTTTTCCCCCAATCGCCGTCTTCTTCTCTTCCAATTAAGAGCTCGATCGAACGACATCAAAACAGCTGCAGCAACAGATGAAATTTATTGTAGTGAACAGCAATGCGGATGTTGGTGGTCGCTAGAAGAGGTGGTCGTTAAAAGAGGTTTCTTGTGACGTGGTTTTATCAATTCGATATTTTGATTTTTTGTTTTTTCTCTTTCTTTTTCTTTCTTTATTTTCTTATCTATTTTTTTACCTGTGATCATCAATTTGATATTTTGAGATTATTTATTTTTCTTTTTCTTTTCTTTTTATATATTTTCTTATCTGTTTTTTATATATTTTCTTTAATCTGTTTTAGTTTATCTATATCTTTAATCTGGTTTCGTTCATCTATATTTTTAATCTGTTTTCGTTCATCTATATTTCTTTTTAATTTTGTTTATTCTTTTTTCTCTTTTGAAAGGTTGAAGGTAAGTGATGAAA
>NW_020872437.1:726932-757492 GCF_003789085.1 Penaeus vannamei
AATGAGAGAGATGCGGATAAGAGGAGACGAGAAAGAGAGCGAGACGAGTGAGAGACGAAAGTTCGCCGCCATACTATGACCAGACAGATGACGAACGGGAGGACTGAGTATACTGGGAGAGATGACGAGAGACGAGACTCAGAGATAGAGCATGAAGAGACAGACAGAGAGAGAGAGGAGAGAGAGAGAGAGGTGGAGAAACACGCGAGAGAGGAGAGAGTACGAACGATATGAACGAGAGAACCTGAGAGGGAAAAATACCAAGCCGAGGTTTAAGAAGAGAGAACAAAAAAAGAAAAAGAAGGAAAGAAAAATCAAGACCCAGAGACAGACGACCAGAAAAAAGGTGAGAGAGAGAAACCTAGGTGGAGAGTAGGAAAGAGTGAAAGGCAAGAAAAGGGAAGAAAAAAACACAGGAGAGAGAGGGACGATTAGAGAGAAAAAACAGAGATAAAAAAAACACGAGAGAGGATGAGACGGGAGGAGAGAGACAAGAGAGACGAAGCGAGAGAACCGAGAGAAGAGATAGCCGAGAGAGATTTGAGAGAGACTGAGGAGATGACGAGAGAGAGAAGAGGACGAGAGACACTGGAGAGAGAGAGAGCCGCGAGATAGGGATGAGGGACGAGCAAGAAAGAGAAAGGGACAGGGACAGAGACAGGGACAGAGGAGGAGAGACGCAGATAGAGACGAGATTTTGAACATCCGAAGAACGCAGACAGACAGAGAAAGAATGAGAGAGAGAGATGATAGAGAGCTAGAGAGAAAGACAGACAGAGTAGACCGAACGCGAGCGAGAGACCCCGGCCGCCCCCGTCGTGCTCTGGGCGGGGCGGCCGGGGCGGTCGTGCTCGCCAAGTGACGGTCTCTGCCACGTCCGCGAGAGGCAGAGGACTTCGACCGGCGCGACACCCTTGCAATTTCTCGGTGGAAGTCATGTCGTCCCGGAGGAATTTTTTTTCTACCGGGTTGTCATGGCGCTGTCAATCATGATGTTGTCGCTGGACGTACATCTTGTTGTACATTTGCGGTCGGGTGTACATGACACGTATTTCTCACGAGCCGTTGCTTCGTCTCTCCCGCGCTGTGTCTCTTTGTATGTTTAGGCGGTTTTTGGGTTTTTTGGTTGAATGCCGCCGTTGTGTGTGTGCGTGTGTACACATGGAAAGTATGTATTGTATATATATATATAATATATATATATATAATATATATAATATATATATATATATGTGTGTGTATGTATATGTATATGTATATATATAATATAATATTATAATATATTATATATATTATATATATATATATATATATATATATATATATATATATATATATATATATATATATATATATATATATATATATATATAATATATATATATATATATATATATATATATATAATATATATATATATATATATATATATATATATATATATATATTATATGATTATGTATATATAATATATATATATATATATATATATTATATATATGTATGTATGTATATATATATATATATATATATATATATATATATATATTATATATATATATATATATATGCATATTACTTACATAAAAACACACAGAAAAGGAAAAAAAAAAAAAATAATTAGAATGAAGATGAATTGAAAAAGAAAATAGGAATAAAATTAGAGAATAAAACAAAATAAGCAAGAATAATAATTTAGTATACGAATAGGAACAGAGGATAGAATAAAAATAGGTTAGGAAAAAATAATGATAAATTAAGATAGGTAAGAGAGGAAGAGAATAATAATAGATAGAGGGAAATAAGGATAAATTACAATAGGTAAGAGTGAATAGAATAATAATAGATGAAAATTATGATATAGGACAAGGAGACAAATAATAAGAAATAAATAGTTGCAATGGGAGAAAATACGATAGGGTATGTAAATAAGGCAAGTTAAGAAAAAGAGAAAATAGAACAACAATAAAATTGGTGGGAAGGGAATAATGTAAAACTAGTCATGCACCAAAAGAAAAAAAAAAAGATAAAAAAGAAATAAGGAAACACATTAAAGCACAAAAGGCACATACATGAATAAATGATAATTAAAGAAATAGGAAAATAAATGAATCTGCAAATGATAATAGAAAACCAACGAATGAATACGTAAAGACTAAATGAATGAATAGGAAAAAAAAAGGAATAATAGAAAATAAGCGAATGAATAAGGAAATATGAAGAATTATGAATAAATGATTAACAGAAAGGGAAAGTAGAGCGGAGGGGGAGGGGGGGGGGGTATGCTTTGGACTCACGGGAAGGAGAAAAAAAAAATAGATAGGTCCATGAAAGTCGTCGGAGAATAGAAAGAATTGAAATAGAAATCAGTAGAAAAGAAAAGAAAAGAAAAGAAAAAAAAATAACGATCATGATCATTCACACATACAAAGATATTCACTTCAGCAGCTGAAATGGTTGCCCAGGTCACCATCCCCCGGTCACGGGTCACCATCCTCCAGTGTGTTGGAAGGACTTGGCGCCACACACGACATGGTCACTGTGGTGTTAGTCGTCGCCAACCTTCTGCTGCCTCGGGAGGTACTGCTTGACTTCCTTGGAGAGCTCTCTCCTCTCTTGGGTAGATTTCAGGAGATTGGACAGGAGCTACTTCATTGTTGTTCATCGCTCATGCTTCTTTTTCGGGTTTCATAGCGACCTCTTGGGCTTCCTTCTCGGCCTCCTGGACCACCTCTTGGGATTCCTTCTCGGCCTCCTGGACCAACTCGTGGCTTCTCGGCTTCGTGGACCACCTCAGACACCTCAGAGCCGACCGTTATCATAAAGAGGACACTGATATGACACATGACCTGTTCAGTGTCGTTGAACTCTTTAACCTCAAGAAAAAGTTGTGCGTATCGATCTGAGCATCAACTATGTTATCGGACAGAGATTGTTCCAGAGTGTCTTGGTGAAGGTGAACTTGTTGTGCTCTGGCTAAGGCGAAGTACACGGTGAAAACATGGTTTGTTCCAGATGCTTAAGGTATTGTGTGCAACCCTGCAAACAGTTAACCGGCTGTACAGTTGAATAACACGGTCATCCTCTTGTTTTCCAAAGGGTACAACTCCTTATGGCTTTATAATCCCCCTTCTCGAGGTGCTGCACCATCTCGTCTACCACTCCGGAGCTGCTGCCGCACGTTCTCGCTCCGGAGAACAAGGATATAGTCGGAACTGAAGCTAACTGCCTACGTTCTTCGCCGCCTTAATCCCTTGTAGTGTCGGCCTTTCGAATGCTCTTCCTCCGACTCCAGCTCTATTCGGCGCAACATCCATCATATGTTGCGAGGCTGGGGTTTTGCGGCTGTAAGTCTTGCTATCGCCAACCGCATATCGAGTGGGGGTCGAAGGCGATCGACTCGAACCCTCGAACTCAGATTACCGTAACAGTCTATTGAGTCCGATGCTTTAACCATATATATACATATATATATATATATATAATATAATATATATATATATATATATATATATATATATGTATAATGTGTGTGTGTGTGTGTGTGTGTGTGTGTGTGTGTGTGTGTGTGTGTGTGTGTTGTGTGTGTGTGTGTGTGTGTGTGTGTGGTGTGAGTGTGTGTGCGTGTGTGTGTGTGTTGTGTGTAATTATGTATATATATATTATGATTTTCATTGTTGCCATTATATTGATCATCATCATTGTTGGCATTACTATATTACTTTATTACTGTTATTATTGATACTAAGATCATCTTTATGATCAATATCATTATTGCTATTACTATTAGTAGTATTAACCGGAGTATTATTATCATCATTACTACAGTTATTACCATCATTATTATAGTTATTATCATTTTCATCATTACTACAGTTATTATCATCATTACTACAGTTATTATCATCATTATCATCATTACTACAGTTATTATCATCATTATCATCATTACTATAGTTATTTATCATCAGTTACTTATCATCATTATCATCATTACTAAAGTTATTATCATCATTACTACAGTTATTATCATCATTATCATCATACTACAGTTATTATCATCATTATCACCATCAATGTTGTTATCACCATTCCCGCTATCAGTATGGTGTCTGGCGCATATCAAAAACCGTAACAGCGAATATGCGGTGAGATTCGTAATTCTGTTCGTGTGAGAACGAATCCCCAGATTATCAGAACAGTTTACACTCATGACTATTACCACTCGGCTTATCCTCCATGTTGCAGTCTGAAATTCCAGGCCACGGATTTGCCTCGGCCCATGCCAGTCTGGATGGCTGGGATGACACGGCGAGGCTGTCATGTTAAGGTCAATCTTGTTAGGGGGATATCGGGTCATTTTGATGAGGTGAAATGGGTCCTCATGGGCTGGGGACACTTTTTTCTCTCATGACAAATAGGGGGGGGGAGGCAGACATGCACGCACTCGGTTACGGAGACATACAGACAGACTGACATCCGCGGATATGTGCGTATGTACAAGGGCACACGCACATACAGACATGCGCATCACACGGGCGTAATTACGTGAATTTCAACACCACAGGCAACACATACGCACACAGACACACAGATAAATCATATCCACGCACATGACGAACACAAACACCTACCATCCCAGCTACACACATACAAACATACACATACATACATGCTTTCACACACACTTTCACACACACATACTTTCACGCACTTTAACACACGCACATTATCATCATTACAACTCCCCCCCCCCACCACACACTTTCACACACACACATACACACACTTTCACAAACACACACAGACATATCCACATACAAACATCATCATTACAACCACACACACCCACACACACACACACACCACACACACACACACACACACACACACACACACATCCACACACATACACACACTTTCACAAACACACACAACACACATACACGCATATATCCACATACAAACACAAAGACACACAAAAAAAACGTGCACAATACAAGGAAATCTGTCATCCTGAGATAATCTCGTGCAAGAAATTAACACAATTATACACTTAGTTATAAAACGAAATGTTCAACTGCCTGTTCATGCAACATCGTGTCACGCAGAATGATCATGCACATGTCATGACCAATACGCCACTTACCTACATAACTGCACTGCATGAGTAAAATAACAGAGAGAGAAGACAAAAAGTGAGAGAGGGAGAGGGAGAGAAAGGGAGAGGGGATAGACGGAAGACGGAAGGAGGGAGGGAGGGAGAGGGAGAGAAAGGGAGGGGGGAGAAAGACGGAAGGAGGGAGGGAGGGAGGAGAGGGAAAGAGGGAGAGAGGGAAAGAGAGGAGAGAGGGAAAGAGGGAGAGAGAGAAAGAGAGAGGAAGGGAGGGAGACAGACACAGAGACACACAGACACACAGAAACAGAGAAACAAAGACAAAGAAAGACAGAGACAGAGAGAAAAAAGACCAAGGGAAAGAGACAGAAATAAAAACAGAATACGCAAGAGACACACACACACACACACACAGAGAAAAGAGAGAAAGAGATGAAGAGAGAGCGAATCCATGTCACAGTTGGTCGATACAACACGCTGATAGACAAAGGCCTAGTGTAGTTTGATGATGTGGTGCCAATAGCGGTATAGTATTCAGTACGACTGTATCTCAATTGCTCTGTTGCTTGTCTATAACTACAATTACATTGAATATAATATTCAAAAATATGATTCATAAATAACGCTAGTATATATTGCTACATTCACTTTAGTTCATTAGTATATACGAGTATTTATTCCTTGTAGGACATCAATTAATATAATATACACTATATCTATTACTGGGAGGATAAAGAGAGAAGAGAAAGGATAGGAGGCATAGTAAGGGGAGGACAGTAGGAGGTGAACGAAATAGAAGGAAGTACGGTTAGTAGGATAGAGAAATATAGTAGTATAAGGGTAAGTAGGGTAGATAGTATGAATAAGGAAATCAGAGAGAGAGCGGAGTGTTAATAAGGTATATAATGGATAGGTATATGTATATATATAGCATATGATATGCATGAGTATTGAGGGCGAGATATAGTTGTAAATAGAGTAGAATAACGTAACAGGTGAGATAGTGAAGTGGTAAATATAGTACATGGTAATAATGAAGTGTGTAATAGTAATACATGAATAGTAAGTAGATAGTAATACAGGTATATAAAATGTATATAGTATGACATATATATGATCTAATTAGAGTAGCATATTTAGTGTGATAATAATATGAACAATATAATGTATATATACATATATAATGTATGATGTATATATAGCAATATATATGTTAGTACAATGTAAATAGATGATAGTATGGATAAGGTAATAGTGATATTAATAATAGAATGTAGATAATACAATATATAATGTATAATTATATTACATATATATATATGTAGAATTATAAGCAATAATATATTGTAAATAGCATATAACATATACAATATAAGTGTAGAATATCATATACATAAAAAACATATGAAATAAATATATAATGGTGAAGGTATGGTGAAGATACTACATATAATATTATGAGTATAATACAGCATAACGACAGTAATAAAGGTAACTGGATATACACAAGTATAAACATATATATGATAAGAAGAGAGACATAACGAATAGAAAACGATAATATAGTAATGTTATAATCAAACTGGGAAATTTAGAGACCAACACTTATACATTAAATATCACACATATAATATAACAATTATATAAACATAACTAACATGAAATAGAAGCTAAAAAAAAAATGAAACATGAGGAGAACAATTATATAAAGATGTAAGAAGAAAAAAAATAATCATACGAAAATTATTACAAATACTGTCACTCCATTAACCCCCCTTCAAAGTCGATATAAAAAGCCATAGAATACAATAAGACATTATCTATCCATGTAATTACATTTATATGTATTACCCCCTTCCCGTATACCTATCTCATTATCATCACTCCTGTATACCATATAACATATATACTGTATATTACATACTCCACTCCCTCCCATTCCATGCTACATCACTATACATATATAATGTATCAAAGGCATATAATTAATATATGTATAGCATAAATATATATACCCTCTGCTGTGGTGCTATCTTCCTTTCCTCCTCCCCACTACACACTACACAAATCAACACCAAAAATTCACCGATAAAGTACCCCAGAATATCTAATGAAATAACAAATTAATAATATTTAATATATGCATCTCGAGTACCACAGTATACGTGAATCCACAATCTGAGTAATAACAAACACACGCCGAGTATAATCGCCCATATTGTGATCAACGCGACGGCACGAGGCTGTTCCACGACAACAATAACCAATAGACTATCAAATGAGTTTGGAATCTAGTGAGGTACGCTCTGATCAGGCATATACTTATTCAGGAGGGGAGGGGGGTATAGAGTGAGAGGGCAATAGTGAGAGCGATATGAGCGGTAGAAGGATGGTATAAGGGGGAGGCATAACTAGAATGAGTGAGGGGAGATGGGTGTATAGGGGAGTGACCCACTAAGTACAACGGAGGCTCACTCACGGTAATGCTTATAACACAATATAGCAAGTGGGAGTGACCGTATATTGTTGAGAATATGCGTCGGGCGCGAGAGTTTCGAGATACTCAACAGCATCATATCCTACTCGTGTGTCCAAATGAGATATCAGTGATTGTTAATATGACAGTGAAATTGTCAGCGCGCATAATCAGTTCAGTGCATGTAGTATTGTATATCAGAGGGCCATATACTCAAGTATAAACGTAGGTAAAGGGAGCATAATAGGGCATAAGTGAAAGGAGGGTGTGTATACTGATGAGCATATAGTAAGGTGGTAATAGGAGCATATAAATATATAGGGATGTATACATATCATAATAAAATGTAGTACATATACCATAATATATGTAGTACATATCAATAAATAAAATGGTCCACAGATAACGTGGCAATGGTAAATCTGGAGGATATAGAAATTTTAGTAACAAACATGAAATGCTACTAAACATGGAAGAACATGCAAACTAATCAGGGAAGGTCAAAATTTAAAAGCGCGGAAAGACATAGAAATGTAGAGAAAAAGGTGCCAATTTTTTGTCGCTCACGCAACACACTAAGGATCCCTTCTATCCACTCTATCGGCCAAGTCAAATGTAAAACAAGGGACCATGTATAACATCATGAAGATGGCACTGCAAGAAAGTAGTGTGTGTGCCTACTACCATAGCGTTTGAGAGACATTTACAATATAATTCTCACGCACTGAAAATTTCAAATACTTACATCGCTACCAAATAATATAGAAGTTAGGCCAAGAGTTATGAATGAAATGCAATTAAAGGAGAAGGGAGCATTAAGAAGATAATATCGTGCAAAAGCACCGGATATATTGGACGAAAGACATTGGTGAGAACACGCACAGCAGAAGATTGGAGTGCTTGAACATCAAGGGAAGGGAGAGTGGGGATAGTGTATTGGAGTCGAGATAGAGGCACCTTATAGTAGATGTCAAGAAGAAGATGCGGAGTAAGCGAGAACCGAATGGTGCAAAGATGAGTAAAGTATAGCGGAATTGAGACACGAGCCAGGAGGAGTGGTGAAAGAAACTGGGTGGAAGAGAGATGGTGTGTGTCTGTGGTAGGAATTTTTATAGAAGCTTATTGGTATAGAGCGAGAGAGTAAGTGTGGAGGCGACAGCAAAACAAGAGGGGAAAGAGAAGCTTGAAACAAACTGAGAGAATTAGGTTGACAAACGATCGGAGTTTGTCCCAGGTGTGGGGATTTTGGTGGACTGGCTGAGGGGGTTTAAAGTGCGTGAGGAATTCTAGGAGAATCTCATGATTTGTACTTGGTGAGGTTATTCACACTGAGTCGTGAGGTGAAGCAATGGTCGAAATAATGAACAGCGCATATGAACGTGGGGGACCACAACGACAACATGAGTCGACATTCAGAGATAAGAGTAATGATAAAAATGATCACTGAAGACGAATGATGATGACACGACTGACTTAGATAATCTAAGATAGATGAAGGAATACATGATACGCGCAAGTTGCGAGAGTACTAACATGACGTGAAAAGGACAATGGAGAGAGGAAGATTGCAGTTAGAGAGAGAAGCGATAACATTGAGATCAGATATATGGTAGAGGGGGCGCCAAGGAATGGTAGGTAAAATGGGGTGAAAGGGGTATTTGATTCATGAAATGCTAATTCGATTCATAATCAAGTGATGATAATGTTTAGATTTGATTTGTAAAGGAACGTACGAGATGGGGATTCATGATGGTGATATGAATGATGTTAATACGTAGCTCGATATTGATGATGATGATGAGATGCTGTTATGGTCGATGATGATAATGATTCTGAGTTTATTGTCAAGGTATAACAGAGTGTATTTGAGAACCGATCGTATTGATTGTGAGGTAATCGCCTCTAGTGTAGCTTCAATCTTACACTATTATCAGCACACGAGCATATAATTATTAGCTAATTTTCAGATCTGTTGAGGCAAAGTTGTTTTCTAAAAATCTCTTATATATCTTTTGGTAGATGAGAGAGGGAGAAACTATTTGTGTGTGTAGCGTTCTCATCAGCCAATTCCTCACGAAACTAAATATGGATTTCCCGATTTGTTCAACTCCATGTGTCCCCTCAATTATATATGTCGTGTTGTCTGGGTAGGTAGAGGGGATTATATAGTAAAAAAGCGTAAAATAGTCAATATTTGAGGCGCATCTCCCCTATGATAGGTATCCGTTTGGTATATGTTTGGTGTATTTTAATATATGTACATGGATTGAGGGGAATAAAGGAAGAAGAAGCAACGGATTGTTACGATAGACACAGGCACATAAAAAATTAACAAAAACAGCAAGAGCTAAAAGAAAAATAGAATTATGCAAAAACAAAAGAAGATAAGTATACATAAATAACGAGAGTATATATTCAAAAAACTAAAACATTCAAAGAAAAACAAGCCATCGACAAAAATATGATCTAACGCCAAACAAAACACAACAGAGACAACCATACATCCACACCACGCGGCATGGCGACGTGACACGCGGATCTGAGCAATGAGCTCTTAAGGGTCCATACGTATCAGCAGGCTAGGGCAACACAAGCGTACACAATATAAATATATGCATAATATTTATCAACTAGGCAGTAAATAATGCACGAAGAGCGCCCAGCAACTCAACAACGACCAACAATGAGCCTATCAAAACTCGATTGTACACTACCACAACATCTCATAATAACATTATCATATCTAACAACACAGCAACTACACAAACAACAACCATACTTACACCCACCGCATCGACGTACAGACTACGAATACAATACCCTCTTCTCCCTCTTCAATCACACCCCCAAGCCATCAAGCCACACTATCCACACTACAGCCACCCTGCCTCGAGATCTAGCAAGTTTTTCATGTGAATTGAATTTTTGTGTGTCCATCATGCAAAACTTTCCAACCTGGGTTGGAGAGCTGTATCTAATTCCCCATGGGACATTTTAGGGGAAACAGCCCAACCAACCTGACAAAAATGCATAAAATGCCAGCATAATAATAACCCTGCCACTTCCTTAAGAAACCTCATGCCCTCCCACTTAAGACTAATTTTCTTACAACCATTATCATATGATATCAAACTCGATTAATATGAAGGTGCAATCCTGTAACATATAATTTCTCTGAGATTCATGTCTGTGTTAAAGAACACCCATAATTTTCTCTGCGCACTGTCCTCATGTCTGTGTTCACTACCACCGCACACACCCATCAAACCAACAACAACTAATCACAAGCGGTGCAACTCTTGCCCGGCTAGGTTCCCACACCAACCTCTACCGTCACCACACCTCGCGACATTATTGCCATGAGGCAAAACGAGAACCAATCACTGTTCGCGCCTCCCACACTACCCAGGTTATACACAAGTCTTCCACCTAACTACAACGAAAGATGCAAAATCACTATAGGTACACTGCACACATCCTATACACCCTTCTATATTCACACCTACCACACCCCCGTCACGTACCACCAGCTGCCCATACATCATACACCACTATACAAACACAAACAAACAACAACAACCCACTTCCCCTCACTTATCAGCCACTGCCTCATCAAGCAGCAACTGGACCATGCACCCATAACCAATACACGGACAATGAGATCAACAAGGCGTGGTCTGGCGGGTAAAGGGGAAATAGGGAAAGAAAGGGAGGAGGTAATTCGCTGAGATTCACAAGAGTACACACCTCTCGAACACTGGTACAACTTTTATCTCTCGCTGCGAACATGTCTCGACGAGCAAAGTGGTGTCTCAAGTAGCACATATATTCGAATAACGCGCTACACCAAGAGAAAAACAAACGAGCAACATACCATAAATGAGAGGACACACTGCTTTAGTGTGTTCGATTTTGGTGGCGGTATAGGCTTTTGCTCACTATAAACATGACACATGAAAGTTGGGGGGAAACAGATAGCGGTTATGGCCCGGATTTTGTTCTTGTGTGATAAATGATTTTTTTTTTTTCTTTTTGTCTTTGTCTTTTTTGTTTCTTTTTTGTTTGTTTCTTGTGCATGTGATTTTTTTTTTTCTTTTTTTTTTTTTTTTTTGGTTCGTTGTTAGATTTTTGTTTGTTTGTTTGTTTCTTTGGCTTATGAGAAGTTATTGTTCTTTTTTCCTTTCTTTGTGAGATTTTTTTTTTTCGAGATAGATTTTTTCTTTCTTTTTTCGTTAGTAAAAAGGATATTTCCTTTTCTTTCTTCCTTGAATGCAAGAATAAAAAAAAAAATCTTTTTTTTCGCTGTTTTTTTTCAATTTTCTTTCTTTCGTTGTTTTTATTTATTAATTTATTTATTTGCCCTTTTCTTTGTTTCAATTTTCTTTCTCTCCTTGTTTATTTTTTTCTTTCGCTGTTTTCAGTTCTTTCTTTTGTTGTTTGCATTTATCTATTCATTATTTGCTTTTCTTTGTTTAAATTTTTCTTTCTTTCGTTGTTTATCTTTTTCTTATTATTTATTTACCCTTTTCTTTTCAATTTTCTTTCTTTCGTTTTATTTTACTCATTTATCTATTTATCTATTTATCTATTTGCATTTTTTTCAGTTTCTTTCGCTTTATTTTATTTATTTATTTATCTATTGATTTTTCTTCTTTTTCAATTTTCTTTCTTTCGTTTTTTTTCCCTCTTTCTCTTTGTTTCAATTTTTTTTTATTCTTTCATTTGCATTCTATTTATCCATCTACTTTTCCTTTCTCTTTGTTTCTATCTCTCCCTCTCTTCATCTTTTATCTGAGGAGTTTTTAAGGATATAGGATATAAGGCTTCGTATCATGACACAACCCTTAATTACCCTAATTAGGTCCAAACACCCGTATCAGATTTAATCAATGAAGCATCATTACCGGGAGATGAAACACGTCGGAACATGCATGGCCGTCCTATCCACTTTAAGGGGTTTGTAGTCATCACAACCTTAATGTTGATAAGAGTCATCACAACCTTAATATTGGATAAATGAAGTCTATCAGCAACCTTAATGTTGATAAGAGTCATCACAACCTAATGTTGATGAAGAGTCATCAGCAACGCTTAAATGTTGAATAGAGGTATCACAACCTTAATAGTTGACTAAGAGTCATCACAAAACCTTTGTGATAAGTAGGTATCACAGACCTTAATGTTAGATAAGAGTCATCAACAACCTTAATTTGATTAAGAAGGTATCACAACCTTAATGTTGATAAGAGTCATCACAACAAACCTTTAATGTTGAATAAGAGGTTGATAAGAAGTCATCACAACTTAATGTTGATAAGAGTCATCACAACCTTAATGTGAAAGAGTCATCACAACTTAATGTTGATAAGAGTCATCACAACCTTAATGTTGATAAAGAAAAAAGGTTTGGTCCCCCATCAAACAAAAAAACCCTTTAAATGTTGATAAAGAAGGTATCAACAACCTTAATGTTGATAAGAAGTCATCACAACCTTAATGTTGATTGAGTCATCACAACCTTAATATGGTTGATAAGAGTCATTCACAACCTTAATGTTGATAAGAAGTCATCACAACCTTAATGTTTTTGGGAATAAGAGGCATCAACACCCTTAATGTTTATAAAAGTCATCACAAAGTCATCACATCGTCACCACATAGTCATCATAGGAATCACCACAGAGTCATCGTAATCATCACTTCACGGTCATCACATCGTCCTCCAGAATTCATTTCGGAATCGTCTCAAATTCATCACACGGTCACTCGACAGTCATCACAAAATCGTTATCGAGAATCAATCACTAACTATCATAATGTACCCTATAAATCAGTCAGGCAATTCATCACATCAGTCATCCCAGACCTCATCATCACAACGTCATCACATTGGGAAATCATCACAACATAGCCTCAAAACCATCGCACAGTCCGAAATTCATCACATCACCACAAGAGGACATCCCGCAATCATCAAACCGTCATCACAAAAGGACATCACCACGAAATAGCCTCAAAATCATCACCCAAGTCATCCCAAAATCATCACCACAAAGCAGTCTCAAATGATCATCACCCAGTCATCACACACTCGTTCCAGAAATCGTCATCACAACGTCATCAACACGAAATAGTCCCCAAAATCCTCACTCAGGTCATCTTAAAGTCATCCCGGAAATCACCACAGCATCATCACAGCGACATCACCACAAAATAGTCCCAAAAATTCACACACAGTCGTCCCAGATCTCACCACAGCGTCATGACAAAAGGATTTTCTTGACGTGATGACTGCAACCGGGAGAGCCAAAAATCATCACCCAGGTCATCTCTAAGTCATCCCATTCTACCATAGCGTTTACAGGTTCATCTCAAGTCATCAACAGATCTCACCACAGCGTCATCACAAAAAGTCTTTTTTATTTACGTGAAGACCTCAACCGGGAGAGCCAAAAACCCTCACCCAGGTCATCTCAAAGTCACCACAGATCTCACCACAGCGTCATCACAAAAGGATTTTTTTTTTTTTGTGACGTGATGACTGCAACCGGGAGAGCCCTGAGCAAATTGTCACGTGACAGAAAATATCTCGCGGGAGGCCTTGCGTGTGACGGCGTTGACAACTGCAAGATTGTGTTTGCTATTTTTCCCTCTTTTCTTGTGTCTCGAGTCTGTTTCTCTCTCTCTCTCTTTCTCTTCTTCGTCTCTGTCTTTTTTCCCCCCTGTGCTCTCTCCTGTCTGTTGTCCCTCTGTCTCTCTCTCTCTCTCTCTCTCTTCTCTCTTCTCTCTCTCTCTCGTCTCTCTCTCTCTCTCATCCTCTCTCTCTCTCTCTCTCTCTCTTCTCTCTGCTCTCTCTCTCTCTCTCTCTCTCTCTCTCTGTCTGTCCTTGCCTCTGCTCTCTCTCTCCTCTCTCTCTCTCTCTCTATTCCTCTGTCTCTCTGCCTCTCTCTCTCTCTCTCTCTCTCTCTCTCTCTCTCTCTCTCTCTTTATCGTCTCCTCTCTCTTCTTCTCTCTCTCCTCTCGCTCTCTCTCTCATCTCTCTCTCTCTCTCTCTCTCTCTCTCTCTCTCTCTCTCTCTCTCTCTTCTCTCTCTCTCTCTCTCTCTCTCTCTCTCTCTCTCTCTCTCTCTCTCTCTCTCTCTCCCCCTTATCCACTCTCTCTCTTCGTCTCTGTTCGTTTTTTTCTTCTGTTGTGTTTTGTCTTGTTTGTTCCTTCCTTTGATGTCTCCCTTTTCCTTTTTTCTGATTTTCTTCCTCTCATCTTTCTTCCTTTCTTTAATTCTTCACTGTTATTGTTTTTTTCTTTATTTACTTCTTCCTTGTTCTTATATTATTTCTCATTCTCTCTTCCTTCTTTCGTCTATTTCGTCTTATCACTGCTACTATCTATATTTCTTCTCTTTCTCTTTCTCCCTTCTTCTTCTTCCCCCTTTAATCTTATTCTCCAGCCTCTCTTATTCTTCCCATCATCNAACCCTACCCACTGAGCCCCATATCCCCACTATCCTATACCCCAACTACCCACTATCCAATACCCCCTATACCCCCATACCATTCCATACCCTCCCTCCCTCTCCTCCCCTCCCTCCCCTCTCCTCCCGTACCTTACACCCCCCCCTACCCCTCCATACCCCTTACACCCTCCCATACCCTCCCCAACAAACCCTCTAAACCCCCCTTTACTATTCCATACCCCTTTAGCCACCCCCACCCCCAACCCCCCGGATTCTAGGCGATACCTGGGCAAGAGATTAAACCCCCAGAATCTCCCGCGCGTGTGGTGGGTGGGGGTGGGGTGGGGGGAGAGAGGGAGGGAGGGGTGGTAGGGGAGAGGGAGGGGGAGGGGGATACGAGCGTTCGCCAAAGACACGCAGACAATAGAAACTTGATTAGCTGTCATTTTTTGCCAACTTCTTTTCTCCGCTCTTTTTTTTATTATTTTTTTATTTTATTTTGGGGGGGATTTTTTTTTTTCTCTTTTTTTTCTTATTTTTCTTTCCCTTTCTCCTTTCTCTTCTTCCCCTTCTTCTTCTTCTTCTTCATTCTTCTTCTTTCTTCTTACTTCTTTTCTTCTTCTTTTCTTCTTCTCTCTTCTTCTCTTCCTCTTCTCCTCCTCCTCCTCTTTTTCCTCCTCCTCCCTCTCTTCCTCTCTTCTTCCTCTTCTTCCTCCTCCTCCTCTTCTCCTTCTTCCTCCGTCTTCTTCTTCTTCTCTTCCTTTCTCCGTTCTCTCATTCCGGCCGGTCGCCAATATTTGGTCATTGCGATCGCCGACCCGTTGCTAAGTGTCGCCGATTCTTCCTTGTTTTCGGGCTCGGGTGAGTGACAGGTCGGGTATTTGGGTATTCGGGTTTGTTTGTTTGTCTTTTGGAGTTTCTCTTTTTATGGGTTTTGTTTCGTGGTCTGTTTTTTTTGGGGGGTGGGGGTGGGGGGGGAGGGAATTCGTTTCTTTTCTCTCTGTCTCATTTTCTTGCTCTCACTCGCACTCCTACTCTCTGTCCTCTGTTCTTATCTACTATCTATCTTTCTCTCTCTCCCTCTCTCCCTCCCTCCCCCTCCCCTCCCTTTTATTCCTCCCTTTCCCTCCCTCCCCTCCCTCCCCTCCTCCCCCCTTCCCCCTCTCTCTCTCTCCTCCCTCCCTCCCCTCTCTCCCCTCTCCTCTCTCCCCTCCCCTTCCCCTCCCTTTCCCTCCCTCCCTCCCCCCTTTCCTTCCCCCTCCCCTCCCTTTCCCCCCTCCCCTCCCTTTCCCTTTACAGCTCTCTAATAGCTGCGGTAAACGATCGCCATCACTCCAAGACTGAACTCGGACATATTCTCACGCATCCCTTTGGCATACGGAAGAGGGCGCGACTGCTCTAACTCATCTTCCCGCCGATAGATGTCACCCGCGCTGACGCAAATCCCGGGTTCATAGTAATGTTGCAACTGTTGGGATGATCATTTGCACGTGGTTTATGAAAGCGTAAAGAAAAAGGCTCATTTAAAATCGCTGGGTATGTTCGTTGGGGATTTTGTGTGTTTTTTAAAGATTTTTTTGCTCTTTTATTTTCCCATTTTTTTCATGTTCTTTTTTTTTTGTCTTATTTTCTAACATATATGGGAGTGTTTGTTTGTTTGTATTGAGGATAGTGAGAGAGAGAGAGAAATAGAAATAGAAATTGGGAGGGAGAGAAAAAGAGCAGAGAGAGAGAGATAGAGAGAGAGGGGAGGAGAAAGAGAGAGGGGGAGTGAGAGAGAGAGAGAGGAGAGAGAGAGAAAGAAGAGAGGAAAAAAAAGAAAGAAGGGAAGAAATGAATGAAAAAGAAGAAAGGGAATGGAAATGGAAATGAAAAGAAGAAAGAGAAAGAAGAAAAGAAGTAGAAAGGAAAAGAACGAAAATAAAAGAAATGACAGTGCGAGAGAAGAGAAAATATGCTTAGTGGCCTGAGAAGATATACCAGGGAAGAGAGGGGAGGTGGGGTGGGGGGGGAAGGGGGGCAGGTGTGTGTGTGAGATGGCTGTGGTATTTTTGAGTGTCATCGTAAAGGCGTGTGTGGGATTAAGCATGATATATTATATATATATATATATATATATATATATATATATATATATATATATTATGTATATATATATGTATGTACGTAATGCGTAGTGTGTGGCCGTGTGTTGTGTGTGTGTGTGTGTGTGTATGTGTGGATGTTTGTGTGTGTGTTGCGTGCATATGTATAGTTAGATAGACACACTAGAGTATTGCCATTATTTCTTATTCACCTTTATTCTTCATTATTTCACTTCTTTCCTTTTATATTTTTTTGTATTCATTCATCGCCTTCTCAGTATAGGCTACATGACTTGTTTTTTTTTTCCATTTTTTATTTAACTTTTTTACCAAAAAACAAAAACCGTTATAATGGCTCCGTTTCTGTTCCGGCTTTGTGTGTGACGAGTTTGAATTTTGTGATTTTTCAAAATCTATTTAACAATTCTAAAGATGGAAGAAATTGTAAAAGGTGAGAGAGTGAGAGAGGGGAGGGCGAGAGGGCAGAGGGAGAGAGGGAGGGGAGGGAGAGTGAGAGTGAGAGGAGGCGGAGAAGAGGAGAGAGGGAGAGAGAGAGAGAGAGACGAGAGAGATCGAAGAAAGAGAAAAAAGAAAGAGACATCAGCGAGAGCAGTGACGAAACTTAAGGAAAAGAGAGAGAAAGAGAAAAGGAAAAAAGAGAGAGAGAAAGAGAGTAAGGGAAAAAAAGAGAGAGAGAAAGAGAAAGGGAAGAAAATGAGGTTATTTATGACAGGTTTCCAAGAGTATCAATTTTGAATGTTGAACAATGTTTGGAATGCGGAGTTTAACATACGCGCACGCACACACGCAGAAACATATACACACATATGGGCATCTGCAGGTCAGGAATACCCGTTTTCTCTCTCTGTCTGTCTGTCATTCTCTATCGCTCTTTCTCTTCATCGCCCTCGCTCTCTCTCTCTCATCGCTCTGTCTCTGCCTCTCGCTCTCTCTCTCTCTCTCTCTCTCTCTCTCTCTCGTCTCTCTCTCTCTCTCTCTCTCTCTCTCTCTCCTTTCTCTCTCTCTCCTCTCTCTCTCTCTCTCTCTCTCTCTCTCTCTCTCTCTCTCTCTCTCTCTCTCTCTCTCTCTCTCTCTCTCTCTCTCTCTCTCTCTCTCTCTCTCTCTCTCTCTCTCTCTCTCTCATAAAATGAAATCGTTTTGATAAATTCCACCTTTTTTTCCTTCGAGGTGCAATGAAAACTTTTTTATTTTGTCATTTCGCTTTCTCTTCTTTTTCTGTTTTGTCTCTTCTTTTCTTTTATCACGCTTTATGCCTCCTCTTTCAGGGTGTCTGTCTTATATTTTTCTTTTCTTTTCTTTATAAGAATTTTTTTCCCGAATTTTCCCATTCTTAATATCTTTATTGCCTATTGTCATTATTGTTGCTGTTGTTTTATTATCATCATTATTTTTATTATTGCTTTTTTCCATGCATATTTTTTCCCTTCTCTCACGCTCTTCTCTCCTTCTTCTCACTATTAATGTTAGTGTGATTATTATGACCTTTTCTTTCATTTTAGTTTTTGGTCGTATTGTGTGTATTATTATAATTTTGAGTTGCATACTGGTATCTTTTGTATTATTATTATTATCAACGATATTATCTTTAAAATAGCTTTCGTTCTGTTTCTTTCATTTTATCTTCGTCTTTATTAGCATTGTTGTTTTCCTCGTCCTCCTCCTCTCTTTCTTTTTTCTTCTCTTCCTTGTCCTTCTCCTTCTTCTTTTCCTTCTCATTCTTCTTCTTCTTCATCTTCTCCTCCCCCTCCTCCCCTCTTCTTCCTCCTCCTCCTCCTCCCTCTTATTGCTCTTCCTCTCCCTCCCCTCCCCGCCTCCTCTTCCTCTTCCTTCTCCTCCTCTCCCTTCCCTCCCCGCCTCCTCCTCCAGCCCCCTCCTCCCCCTCTCCCTCCCTCCCTCCCTCTCCTCCCCATCTCCTCCATTCTTCTTCATTGCAAATCGTGTTCCTTTTATCATATTTCTTCTTCCTTTCACGCACGTATGGTTTCGAAGATTTTTTTTTTCTCTCTCTCTTTCTGCATCGGCTTTCGCAGTCCTGAGAATATTCGAGAATTCTTGGGCTTTCACCTCTTTCGCAATTCTCTCATTCTTGGAGATCCTTTTCCTCTTCCTTCTCCTTCTCTTCGTTGGATCTTTATCTTCTTTGTTTGCCTTTCCTTTTTTTTTCTTCTTCGTCGTCGATTTTTCGTTCTTTCTGTTCGTTCGTTTTTCTTGTTCCTATTCTTTTTTCTGCTTCTTCCCTTTCTTTATAATTCATCTTCATTTCTCTCCTCCTCCCCGTTTTTATCTTTTTCTTTTCTTCTTCCTTTTCCCTTTGTCAAGTTTCATTTTCTTCCTCATCTTAGTATCTTTTCCTTCTTTTTTCTTATTTTTCTTCCGTTTTTTCTTTTCTTTCTGATCTTTATCTACCTCTTCATTTTCTTCTTATTCCTCCTCTTCATCATCTTCGTTTTCCTTTTTCTTCTTACCGATATGAGGAGAAGGGAATTGGAAAAGCAACGAAGAGTGTAAAAAGAAAGAAAGAAAAATGAGAGAAAGATCCAGAGAAAAGGAGACAGAAAACAACAACAAAGAAAGAGTAATGACGCAAAGAAAAACAAAAAAAAAAGAAATTGAATCGCCATATTTAGGGTTTTATATATATATGTAAAGAAAAAAAGAAAAAAAAGTTATAACCAGTCTAACTTTTTTCATTTTATCTATTTACCAGTTTGGTTTTAATTAGTGTGAAGATTAAATTACGTACTGTTATTCTTATTTCCCTCTTCGTTGGACTCCAGTCGTGATTTCGGGAAATTAGAATCACTTTTGTACACGTTTCTTTATTTTCTTTTCATCTTACGTTTTTCTTCTTCTTACTCTTCCTTTTTTCTTTGTTTTTTTTTTTTTTTTGTTTTTTTTTTCTTTTTTGCTTCTTCTTGTCTTCTATTCTCTTTGTCTCTTTTTTCTTCTCTTTTTTCTTCTGTATCTCTGCTTCATATTCTTCGTCCGTTTCATCACTTATCGGTCAATTTTCTTCTAGTTCTTAATCATTTAATTCACCTTATTTCTTCTTTCCTTTCGTCCTGTTCATCATCTTATTTTTCTCCTTACCTACTTCCTCTCTCATTTTTACCATCCATCTTCTTCTTTCTTCCTACTACTTCCTCTCCTTTTTTCTTCTTCTTCTTATCCATCATCTTCCTCTTCCTCCTATGATTCACTAATCCACTGATTTATTTTATCATCAAAAAAATTCATTCGATATAACGAACACCCTTTTGGCTCGAGCTCTGGTAGGCTGCCAATTATGTATATGATCTTCAGTATTCGAAATTAACTAACCGATTGTTCAAGCTTTAATTAGCAAGGGTCATTAACTAGATTGGATGACAATACTCGAAATGTCTTCTTAATGAGTTTACCTGAGGATAATGGGGAGACAGGTGAATAAATTGAAGACGAGACTTATCCTCGTCTATCGTAAAGCAATACTGTGGAGGGGAAAAAATAGATTTTGGATAAGATTTTAAAAATCGATAAAGAAGGAATTGATAAAAAAGAAAAAAAATGGTGGTATTAATATTTGTTTATTGTTTAGGGAAGTATATCCATCACTTAGCTTGAATGAATAGTGATGGCAAAGGATAAATATATGTAACATTTATCAAAGAAGTGTTATTAATTAGCTGTTTTATTTATCTACTAATTAATGTATTAATGCAATGGCTATTAGTTTGAATGACTTTTACTACAGACAGACATCAGGAACTATATCTCTGCAGTCATCAGCACACGCGCAGACACACGAAGCACAAGAATGACAAGGACATAAACATACAAGGATAATATTTGCATAATATATGTGTGTCTGTGAGAGAGAGATGGGGGAGGAGGGAAGCGGATCAGGAAAAATAAAGAGATGAAGAAGAAGAAGAGAGAGAGAGAAATGTAATATGAAAAGAAAGAATCAAGAAAAATGAGGGATAGAGAGAGAATGGAAGAGGATAAAAGAGAATCAAGAAGATGAAGAGAAACAGAAGGATCAAAGAACAGACAAAAGTGGACCCAGATTCTCTCCTAGACTCACCCCGTCCTTGATGTCGTATTTGTTTAGGTAGAAGCGGGAGGACATGGAATAAAGGAAATGAAGGAGAAGAAGAAAAGGAAGAAGAGGATGAAAAGGGAAGGAGGAGGAGATAGTGGTGATTATTGTGGATGGGGAAGAGGGAATGAAGGAAACAAGAAGAAGAGAAGATGAAGACAAGGAAGAGGAGGATGAGAAAGGAAGGAGTTAGTGGTGATGGTTATGGATGGGGAAGAGGAGATGAGAATGAGGAGGAAATGGAAGAGGGAGAATAAATACTGAGAGATAGTGAAGAGGAAGGGAAAAGGGAAGATGGAGATTAAGAGAGTGATAAGAAATGGAGGAGCAGATGGTGGGAGAGGAAGGAGAAAGAGAAGGTGGGGATGGGGAAAGAAAAAGAAGAGGAGAAATGGGAGCTGACATAAGAAGATGAGGTGACAACATAGATGATGAATTCAAGAATGAGAAAGGACAGATAAAGAGGAGGAGAAATAAGGGAGAAAAAAATAAGATGGCGAATATGTAATACAAAAATAATAATAAATAAGAGGAAGATATGAAATTAACAAAACCCATCAAAATAGATACCAAAAAATATATATACCGATGCAATTCGATATCAGTTGAAAAGTGCACACCAGCACAGAATGAAGTGAGCTCCCACCAGCGACACCAGATCACCATTATTGTTAAGGGAAAGGAAGGAGGAAGCTCTTTGTTAGGACTAGGTCTCTGTTGATAAACAAAGCTCAACTGAGAGGTGTCAGGGAACAGGATCCAATAGAGGGAACGGGTGTTGTAGGGACTTCTACCCTTCACCTCTCTTCCTGCTCTCTCTCTCTTTCTGTCACTCTCTCTCTCTCTCTCTCTCTCTCTCCTCTCTCTCTCTCTCTCTCTCTCTCTCTCTCTCTCTCTCTCTCTCTCTCTCTCTCTCTCTCTTGCAGTCTTTCTCTTTCTTTTTTTTTACCTCTATCGCATCATTTCACTTTCTCTCTCTCCTTTTTTTTATCATTCTCATTCAACCCGCTTTATTCTCTCTCTCTTTCCATCTCAGCTTTACCCTGTCTCTCCTTCCCTAAACCCTTTCATTTCACCCTTTCTCCTAACCTTCCTTCCCTATCTTCTCTTTATTCTGACTTAACCAAGCTTTTTCATCTCTCTTTTATACTCCCTCCCCTCTTCTTCTCTGTCCCCTTCCCTCTATCTTTATTCCTCCCTCTCCCTATTCTTTCGTTCTTCCTCTTAACCGACCTCCCTCTTCATCTTATCCTAAGTTATCCAGTCTTATCCCTTTATGCCACCTCTTATCTTCTTCCTTTCTTGTTGTTTACTTCCCTTCCTACCACTCCATGCCATTTCCTTTTCCTTCTCTCCCTCTGCCTTTTCTTCTTCTGTCTCATCCCCCTTCTTCCTCCCTTTTCATTCCCTTCGTGTTACCCTTCCCCCCTTTTCTCTCCCCTTTCCTCACCTCTAGCTCTCCGTCTCTCTCTTATCTACTACGCCTTCTTCCTTCTTCTCCTCCTTTATTCTTCCACCCCAGCCCTTCCATTTTATCCTCTCCCCCCTCCCATCCTCCTCCATCCCCCTTTTCTCCCACCCCCCTCCCTCCTTTCTCTTCCCCATTCTCCTCTATTCTCCCCCTCCCCCTCCCCCCTTTTACCCTTCTATCTTCCTCTCCTCCTCCTCCTCCTCCTCCATCTCCCCCTTCCCCTTCCTCCTCCACCCCCCCTTTCCCATACCCCTCTATCTCCCCCCCCTCCCTCTATCCCCCTCCCTCCCCATACCCTCTATCCCCCTCCCCTCCCATACCCCTCTATCTCCCCCTCCTCCTCCCCATACCCCTCTATCTTCCCCCACACCCTTCCCCACTCCCCTCCCTCTCCCTCTCCCTCCTTCCCCCTCCCTCCCTCTATCTCCTTCCTCCTCCCCCTACATCTCCTTCCCTCCTTCACACTAAAAAATCGCCTTGTCTTCAGTGTGTGAAATCGAAACGGCGACGTCGATGGCTGCGGGCGTCGGGCCTCGTAATGGGCGTGAAATGAGATGGGTGGGAAAGTGGAAACACCTTTTTCAATACATATATAATGCGTGTGTGTATGTGTAAGTATATAGATAGATAGATGGAGATGGAGAAATGTTTGTGTTTGTGTGTGGGTATAGAGATGGAGAAATGTTTTTGTGTATGTGTTGTGTGTGTGTGTGTGTGTGTGTCTGTTGTGTGAGTGTGTGTGTGTGTGTGTGTGTGTGGTGTGTGTTGTGTGTGTGTGTGTGCGTGTGTGTGTGTGTGTGTGTGTGTGTGGATGTGTGTGTGCGTGAGTGTGTGTACATGTACGTAAGCTAATTATACCGTTTGTGTGTACTTTGGATCAACTACATGGATATATATACAATACACAGACATTAATACATACATGCATAAACATATGCACTAAACAAAGCTTACAAGCAGCGTTCATTAAGATCAACATGAAAAGAAAAGAGGATGGAACAGCGATTTAGAAAAAAACATAAAACAGAATACAACAATACCAATAAAATACCAAAAAGAATTGATTGAAATTATGTTTGGTTTTCAGTAAATAATATCAGATAATAAAATGAAAAGAATATTAAGAACATAATAAGAATAAAATAATTTAAATAAATAGATAATTCGCGACAGAAGGGAGAGAAAACTAAAACCAAAAAGAATGAAATTATGTTTGGTTTTCAGTAAGTAATATCAGATAATTAAAATGAAGAATATAGAGAACATGATAAGAGTTAAGAATAAGTAAATAAATAGATAATCTTCCGCCGACAGAAGGGAGAGGAAAGACAAGGGAAAGGGTCAGGCGTGTCCGAATGCATAAAAAGCGACTTTAACGAGAGATGATCCCAGTATGTGTGTGTGTGTGTCTCTCTGCTTCTTAATTTGTTCTTTATTCTTTTTCTTTCTTCCTCGTTTCCCTCAATTCCTCTTCCATCATATTCTATCCTCACAACTCCCTATTTCTTTGCCTTTATTTATTCATTTTTTTTTTTCTGTCATCCCCTCTCTTCTTTTCTCTCCTCTCCTCTTCTCTTCTCTTCTCTTTTTTTTTACGTCTCTCCGCTTCCTCCTCCTCCACTAGGTCTGTTTTCTCTCCATTCCCCTCCCTTTCCTCTTCCCTTTTCTCTTTATCGTCTCTTCTTTCTCCTCCTCCCTTCCTCCTTTCCTCTTTTTCCTCCTTTCCTTCTGTCCTCTCTTCTCTTCTCCTCCCTTCTCTTCCCTCCTCCTCTCCTCCTCCTCCTCCCCTCTTTCTATTCCTCTTCCTTCTCTCCTCCCTTCTCTCCTCCTCTTCCTCTCTTTCTCGTGTGGTGTATAGGGGTTGGGTGAGGGAAGGTTTACGAAGCAAAATGAAGAGACGTGAGGAGACGGCAGGAAATTTGATTATTTCTTGATTCATTTTTATTGCATTTTGAAAAGAGGGTTCGTGTCTTCCTCTCTCTCTCTCTCTCTCTCTCTCTTTCTTATCTCTCTCTGTCTCTCTCTTCTTTCTCTTTTTCTTTTCCTCTTTATCCTTTCTCTTCCCTTCCTTCCCTCACTTCCTCTTACCTTCTTTCTTCACTCCTCTTCTTTTCCATCCTTCCCCTCCCCAATCTCTCTCTCTCTCTCTCTTCTCTCACTCTCTCTCTCTCTCTCTCTCTCCTCTCCTCTCTCTCTCTCTCTCTCTCTTCCAATTTTTATCAGCGTGTTGCCCTGTTTTCGCACACGTTCTCGGCGTTCAGTTTTAGTCTTTTGTTTATCGCTTTTGTGTGTCTGTTGTTATTATTGTCTTTCGAATCCTTTTATCCCTTTATCTGCCCTCTTTTTATTCCCTTTTCTATTCTTCTCGTTTTTTTCTTCTTTCATTCATGTTCTTAACACTTCGCTGCGTGTCTTATTTCGTTCTCTTTTCGGTTCATTTTTTGAAATTCAAGAGACAGTTTTAACCGTCTATTGTTTCATCTTTTTTTTTTTTTTGCTTCTATATTTTTATTTATCTTATAGCGTCGATTCTTGTCTTTCGTTGCGACACGCCTTCCTCGTTCTCTTCTTTTCTCTAGCTTTTTGAAATTCTCTCTCTCTCTCTCATTCTCTCTCTTCTCATTCTCTTTCTCTTTCTCTCTCTCTTCTCTCTCTTCTCTCTGTCTCTCTCTCTTCTCTCTCTCTCTCTCTCTCTCTCTCTCTCTCTCTCTCTCTCTCTCTCCTCTCCTCCTCTCTCATTCTCTCTTTCTCTCTCCTCCCTCTCCCTCTCCCTTTTTCTCCCTCTCCTTTTTATTTCGCCTCCGCGTTTTTCAGCTTTAGTAAAAATTCCTTCTAATTATTATAATTTTCTTTTCTTCGCAGGTACTGTACGTTTCCGTTCGTCAGGAAATTCATCATTAGGTAATTATGGAAGATGATAATTATTATCGCTTTTGCCGTTGGTCACTGTCTTCTATTCTCATTTTTCTTCTCCTTTCTTTCTCTGTCTCTGTCTGTGTGTCTCCCTCCTTTCCATCTTTATTTCCTCATTTTGTTCCATTCTCCCTCGCTCCTTGTCACACCCTCCTTCTGTCCCTTCCCGCCTCTCCATTCCTCCCTCCCTCCCTTCCCCCTCTCCTTTCCTCCCTCCCTCTCACCCTTCTCCCTCTCCTCCCCCTCCCTCCCCCCCCCTCCCCACCTCACCTCCCTCCCTCTCCTCACCCCCTCCCTCCCTCCCCTCCACCCCCCTCACCCCTCCCTCCCCTCCCTCCCTCTCCCTCACCCTCCCTCCCTCCTCCCTCCTTCCCAATCATCGCACTACTGGTGAAAAATAAGTGTTAAAAAATCGATCCCGGTGAACGCGATCTATAAAAAAAAGTGTTTTGAGAGCTTTAGAGAACCGATTCCAACTCCCTTCTTTCTGTATCAGTTTTCAGTCTCTTGATAATTCGCTTTAAAACATCGTAAACACCAAATAAAAGGCCTGTGGCTGTTATTAATGTCTTTTTTTTTCTTTCTTTTTCTCTTTTTTTTACCTTATTTATCTTTTTTTTTTCCCTCTTTTCTTTCCTTGGATCATTACGCGAAGTGAAAGACAGTCTTAAACAAGCACATTTAAGCACATTTAGGTCTTGATCGCATCTTGGAAAGGATCGAAAACCAAAGAAAAAAAGAAAAAAAATGAATAAAGACCGCTTTTCACCATTAAAAAAAAAATAGTTATAGGTTTCGATAGCATCTTAAAAGGGATCGAAGACTATATCAATGAAGAAAAAGGATTTAGAAAGATAAGGACATGGGGAGAATGGAGAGGGAAGAGGGATAAATGATATAGGATCTTGAAAAGGATCGAAGACCAAATAAATGAAGAAAGGGCGTTTAAAGAAAAATAAATAAGGAAGGGAGAATGGAAAGGGAAGAGGGGAGCATTTTGAAAAGGATAAAGACCACATAATTAAGAAAAAGGTTAAAAAAAATAAGGACAAGGGAAAAAAAGGACAGAAAAAAGCATCTTCAAAGGATCGAAGACCAAATAAATAAAGAAAAGATTTTAAAAATAAGGGCAAGGGAAAAGAGGAGAGATAAGAAAGCATCTTGAAAGGGATCGAAGACCAAATGAATGAAGAAAAGAGAGAATGAAAAAATCCTTTAGCATTAAAAAAAAAAAAAAAAAAACATTTACCATCTCTCTAGACTCGTGTAATGAAACCGTTTTAGTCTTTACTCTTGGTCTTTCGTCTCCTTTTTCTTTTTCTCTATGTCTTCTTTCTTTTTTTCTTTCTTTTGTCCCTCTTCCTCTTTTTGTGCTACGACTATCCTTCCTCGCAGACTCCGACGAGCAAGATATATTGACATAGTCTTAGATATATTGACNCCCCCCCCAATCCCTCTTCCGCCCTCTCCCTCTCCCCTGCTTAGTGTAAATGCGAGGAATTCGTGACTGCCGACCTCCCTGCCGGATTTAGAATCAAGGACCCGCGCCCGACGGAGGGTATTAACCGGCCGAGGCACGAGAGAGAAGGTAAACAAAGGCAGATTTGCCGTTTTGGCGGGAAAGCCGAACGTGGGGAGTGCATCTTTTCATTTTGGTTTATTTGGTTTATTTGGTTTATTCATTTATTCATTTATCTGGTTATTTATTTATTTGTTTAATCATTTATTTTTTTATCATTCTTATTTGCTTTATTCATTTCTTCAATTATCTGGTTATTTATTTATTTGTTTAATCATTTGTTTGTTTGTTTGCTTGTGTCTTAATTATTCATTGGCGTTTTAAGGTCATATTTCTTTAATTAGGAATTACTATCGATTGGGGAATTCAAAATCGTTACATAGGAAAGTTAAGATGGTTATCGTGTTAATCAGCTGTGAATAAAACTGACATATAGGCCTATCTTACATTCATGCATGTTTCTTTCATACGCAATAAGAATAAGAATAAGAATAAGAATGAATAATAATAATAATAATAATAATAACAACAAATTTATCATCATCATGATAATAACAATAATAACATCTAACATCTTCACCATTATATGCAGGAAAAAAGTAAAATCGTTGCAGTGAGGAAGATAAGATTGGTGATACATGAATCGAAAATAATTCTAAAGACAACGAAATGGTAATTCGTATAAGCTAACACATATGAAACATAGGATTGTAGTGCGAAATTATGTCATATTTTTGCCACTTCATACGTAAATGGATATTTTCTTTCTTATTTTTAATAAGGAACTACCAATAAAATGTCTGATCGTGTAATCTAATCCAAAATTTACTCAAACTTCAAACCACAAAATTACACTAAACGAAATCTTAACCGAAACGTAGCCTATAGTAACAGAATCGCATTTCAAACATAACTTAAATTTTAAAAAAATATATACGTTATTTTGTAAAAAAGAAAAAAAGCAATATCACATTAAACAAATTATATAAACTTGGGTAATAGAAAAACAAAAACAAATTATATAACTTAGACAAAACAAAACAAATGTTAAGTTCGTTGTCATTAGAATAGTTTCGAAATTTCGCGCGGTCAATTTAAAATACGAGGTGGAAATAATTTCTCGTAGGCCCTTCCTAAATTTCTAGTTTTGTTTACAGCCAAAAACGTTTTTTAAGTCACATAAGATGGGAATTATGATGCAATATCCATTAACCTCAAAAGAAAAAACAAAACAAAAAAACTTGACATTGATGATTTATCACTCGTTCAACCTTCAATCTTTTTATCATTTGTCTATGGATACTCCTCTTACAAAGAAAAGAAAAGGGGAATAAAGAAAAAAAAATCAGAAAAAATGGCATGATTTCTTAATCAAAAGACAGATTTTACTTTCCTTTCTCTGACAGTTTTTAATAAAAAAATAAAATTTAGGGAGAGACAACCCTATCAGCTGCGAACTAATGAGAGCGAGAGAGACAGATATGTGTGTTATCAGTAATTCGTACATTTTTTTTACGAATTCAATAATATCTGCGTTTTATCCTTCAGTGATATAAGGTCAGTATCAGTAAATTTTCATCGGATACAGAATATCAAAAAGAGAGAAGATAGTATAATACAATAAATGCAAAATAAGGATAATCTGAATGTTTTATTCTTGTTCTTTTATTTTTATTTTTATGTTATTTTATTTGTTTGTTTATTTATCATCTTTATTTGTTTGAATATCTATCATTTGTATTTGTTAGTTTATTTATCATCTTTATTTGTTTGTATATTTATCACAAGTATTTGTTTGTTTATTTATCGTTTTTATTTTTCTTATTTTTTTCTAAGAGCGAATTCAGTTACGGTTTGCCTTTCATTGCGTTTCATCCTCTCTGACGAACTAGATTTGCTTCTATGCATCTAATTACATATAATAATACCGCAAAAGGTAAATAAATAGCACGTAATAAAATCGTTAACTTGAAATATTAATAATATTTGGAGAACAACAATTATGAAAGTTTGAAATTTGTGACTTTGTGGATCGCTAAAATCAGCTGACAAATTTTGGCGGGAAAAGTTGAGAAAGTCTCGTCAATATCGTGTTCAACGTGAGTGTTATTTATCGCCGATTATCGACTTAATCTCAAGGTAATTTACGCATATGTTCGAAATATATGTTTGTAGTGATGTATGTGCATTTACTGAAAATCTCTCCTGCATGATGTTATTGTTCACAAGCCGTAAAATTCGATTTTTTATCCATCGAGGTAATCCAGATGGACGATACAACAACAGGAGTTTCATAACGATTTTTTTGTTATTCTTCATTTGTTTAATTATCCATCATCATCATCATCATCATCACATCTCCGTTATCATGGCAATAACTATCACGATATTGTTTGTACTATTGACGTTATAAAAATGCGTCTCAATGAAATATCAGTTACGTTCATTTTTTGATATCGGAAGAATTGTCTTGCGTTTTGTTTTGTTATTTTTATTGTTATTATTATTATTATTATTATTTCACGTTTATTATACTGAATATTACAGTGCACTTCTATGCATTGTTATCCAACTGTGTGTGCGTGTGTCTTTATGTATGCATGTTTTTGTGTGTGTTTTGAGTGTGTGTGTGTTTTTTTTTGTGTGTGTGTGTGTGTGTTTTATGTGTGTAATTGTGTGCATGTTTTTTTTTTATCATGCTGAATATTAAATTGCACTTCTATGCATTTGTATTCCAATTCGGTCCTTTTCAAGAGCCTCGTTTTATGTATGTTAATGGTCTTATGTACGTAACCTTATCGAAATCAACATCAGTATACAAATGAGACTATTTCGTGTCTGTGTCTGTCTGTGTGCTTGTGTGTGTGTATGTGTGTTTATCTATTTTTTGTGTGTGTGTGTTTATGTGTGCATGTGTTTTAAGTGTGTGTGTGTGTGTGTGTATGTGTGTGTGTGTGTGTGTGTGTGTGTGTGTGCGTGTGTGTGTGTGTGTGTGTGTGTGTGTGTGAAGAGATGGAGGAGGGGGGGTCGACCGACTGTGGTCCACCCTAACGTAACAATATATAACAGAAATGACGTACGGAAATCCCATAAAATCATTCTACGACTAACTTGACCAGCTATCACCGTATGTTAAAGAATCATCTACTGATAATTTGTTTGATATGAATACCACTCGATAATCTATTCGAAAGCAAACGTATCACGAACTATCATTACTAAAACCTTGAAGTAGAAGTCAATGCCAATGGATGCATTCGAAGGCGCACCGGACTTCTTCGAACACATACACATATAGTACAATAAACAAAAGATCTGTTGAGCCAAAGTTATCAGTTGCATGGATACATAACTGAAATTAAATGCCCTGTTGCTAGGTTCTATCGAACCTCGTGTGTGTGCGTGTGTGTGTGTGTGTGTGTGTGT
>NW_020872437.1:757699-760199 GCF_003789085.1 Penaeus vannamei
TAATATATATATTATATATATATATATATATATATATATATACATATATACATACGTGTGTGTGCATGTTTCTATGCCTTTAAAGCATCCTTCCCTAACAACATGCCTTTCCTTCATCAGCATGGGACTGCCGCCGCTTCAGACCCTGCTGATCTGGCTGTGCCTCGGGCGCGGCGTGGCCCTCGCTCGGTGCTGAATTCTACAGCCTCGACGAAGCCAAGAGTGGAACCCAGCAAGGGAACGCCGCCCAGTGAAGGAGGAGGCGCTAAAGGAGACCAAGGAGCAGAACTTCAGAAGGTCGTAGAAAAGAAGGAGGCGGTAGAGTGTCCGAAAGATGTAGGAAGCGGCGTGGCAATTGATGAAGGTGAGAGCACCGGGGAGTCCGACTTCGAGAGCGACGAGGATTGCGATACGAGCATTGTAAAGGGAGACGGAGGAGAAACGGACGAGGAAGATGAGAGTACAGAAGAATCTAAAAAGGGGACTGGTAAAGAAAACGGAACTGAAAGTGGCGGAGGTAAAGGGGGGAAAGGCGAGAGTGGCGTGAAAGACGAAACAAAGGCAAACAAGACCAAAACCACTAACGAAACTTTGAATGGCGTGAAAAACGAAAGCAAGAGTGACGTGAAAAACGGAACTCTGAGTCGGCCGAAAGTCAAACCTGGAAGTGGCAAAAACAGGACAGGGGATTCTGACTCAAGTGACATTGAAAGCACTGAAGAATCCGACTTTGAACAAACAACTGAAGATGAAGAAAAGGAGAGAGCTAAAAGTGAAAAGAAGGCAAAACAAGCGGAGGAGAAACAGAATAAAGGCAAAACAACTGAAGATGGAACGACTGGCAATAGGTCGATGAAAGTGGCAGACCAAGCAAAGAAAACCGAAACGACTAAAGGTGGGGAAAATGACGAGAAGGTGAAGGAAGTGGCAGACGAAACGAATGAAAGTGGAACGACTAAAGATGGAGAAAATGACGAGAAGGTGAACGAAGTGGCAGACGAAACGAACGAAAGTGGAACGACTAAAGATGACGAAAATGACGACAAGGTGAACGAAGTGGCAGACGAAACGAACGAAAGTGGAACGACTAAAGATGGAGAAAATGACGAGAAGATGAACGAAGTGGCAGACGAAACGAACGAAAGTGGAACGACGAAAGATGGAGAAAATGACGAGAAGGTGAACAAAGTGGCAGACGAAACGAACGAAAGTGGAACGACTAAAGATGGAGAAAATGACGAGAAGATGAACGAAGTGGCAGACGAAACGAACGAAAGTGGAACGACGAAAGATGGAGAAAATGACGACAAGGTGAACAAAGTGGCAGACGAAACGAACGAAAGTGGAACGACTAAAGATGGAGAAAATGACGACAAGGTGAACGAAGTGGCAGACGAAACGAACGAAAGTGGAACGACTAAAGATGGAGAAAATGACGAGAAGGTGAACAAAGTGGCAGACGAAACGAACGAAAGTGGAACGACTAAAGATGGAGAAAATGACGAGAAGGTGAATATGGCAGACGAAACGAACGAAAGTGGAACGACTAAAGATGGAGAAAATGACGAGGTGAAGAAAATGGCAGACGAAACGAATGAAAGTGGAACGACTGAGGATGAAGAAAATGACGAGAAGATGAAGGAAGTGGCAGACAAAACGACTAAAAATGGAGAAAATGACGAGAAGGTGAAGGAAGTGGCAGACGAAATGACTAACAATAAAAAATATCACAAGAAATTGGCAGACAAAAAGAAAGAAAAAAACGCTAAGGCTGAAAAAAAGGACAAAAAAGTGGCAGACGGAACAAAAAAAGAAAAGAAAGTGACAGACAAACCGAAGGATAACGAGACGACTATGGCTAATAAGAAGGAAAAGAAAGTGACAGACAAACCGAATAAAGACGAAACGACTATGGCTAATAAGAAGGAAAAGTGACAGACAAACCGAATAAAGACGAAACGACTATGGCTAATAAGAATGGAGTGGCAGACAAAAGGAGAAGTAAGAAGGAACCGAAGTTGGTCATAGCGCCGATGGAGGCGACACAACCGAAGGTGGAGATTGAGACCAACTCGAAGTTGACAAAGCTAGACCATTGAAAATAAGTGACGATGATAGGGAAGATATCAATGACGAAGACAGAGATGAAAGTGACGAGACGGTGACGAAAGTGACAGACGAAAACAAAGGATAAAACCGAAATAGAAACTAATAGAAGAAATAAAAATAAAGAAATAACGAAGAGAAAGCTACCGAAAGATACGATACTGAAAATGACAGAAAGACAACGAGGAGGAAAATGACCTCACATTCACTAGCGAATTACCCAAGAATCCATGTTGAAGTTTTCGGTAAAATCTGGTTTTGAAGTCGATGCAAAAAAGTTCAATCGGCTTGAGAGTTGAAAATAAGAAAAAAAACAAACTAAGGCCTGAAATTGAAGAAAAAAAGGGGTTAGTGGAGATAGGCCTACGGAAAGAAGCGTATTATTGGTGATAAA
>NW_020872437.1:765199-770199 GCF_003789085.1 Penaeus vannamei
GAGATCTTCGAGATGTGATGCTTGTAAGGTTAGACGACTCACGGGATGTATTGATGCTTTCTCGGCATCTTGGGAGACACACGCACGCACACGGACACTCACACTCTCATGCGCACAAGAATACGCACACACTCACGCTCATACTCACGCTCACGTACGTACATCGCACACGCTCATACTCACGCTCACGTACGTACATTCACACTCACACCCACCTACAAACACACATACATACTTACATACACCCCCTCCCCATACACACACGCACCCCCCCCCCCCCAGACACACACAAACACCCACCTACCCCCCCACAGACACCCCCCCCCCTAAACACACATGCAATACCCCCACCCCCGTCCCTACACACACAGCACCCCCCTCACACACACACACACACACACACACACACACACACACACACACACACACACACACACACACACACACACACACACACACACACACACACACACACACACACACACACACACACACACACACACACACACACACACACACACACACACACACACACACACACACCACACACACATACACTACACACACACATTCCACACACACACACACTTCTTCTTTCTAGTGCCGGTCGGGGCCTCGAGAAAGTGTGTCTTTGTGGCGAAGGAAGACAAAGAAACACTGGATGAATTTAGGGAGAATGAAAGACCGATTGAGTGATTTCGAATTTCCTGTTGAATGCTGTGGTCTCTGTCCGTTCACGGTTTTGTTGTTGTTGTTTGTTGTGTTGTTGTTTGTGGTCGCTTTGTTGTTGTTGTTGTTGTTAGCTATTTTTTTGTTGTACTGTTGTTGTGTTGTGTTGGTGTTGGCGCTGTTTTGAATATTTACGTTTTGTTATTATTGCTGTTGTTGTCGTTGATACTGTTTGCTGTTGTATTGTAGTCATTGCTATTGTTGTCATTGCTGTTGGTACTGTTGTTATTGTTATTGTAGTTATTGTACTGTTGTTATTGTTGTTTATTGTTGTATTGTTGGTATGTGTGTGTCATTGGTATTGTTGTCATTGTGGTTGGTACTGTTGTTGTTGTATTGTTGTGGTTACTGTTGTTGTTGGTACTGGTTCTTTATTGTTGCACTGTTGTTGGTATTGTTACTGTTGTTGTTGTTGGTAGTGGTGGTGGGTGTGATTTCGATGGTGTTGCTGATGCTATTATTTTCGTTGCTGATGTGTTGCTGATGTTATTTTTGTTGATGTGTTTGTTGCCTTTATAGCTGTTGTTACTAATGTTGTGTTATTATTACTGCTAACGGTAGTTCTGTTGTTATAATCTTCGCTGCTGATGTTATTTTTTTCGTCATGGTGTGTTTGCTGTCGTTCCCTTTGTCGCTGTTGTAACTATTGTTGTTGTTGTTACTCTTGTTGTTGTTGTTACTACGGTTGTATTTGGCTTCACGAGTGTTCTTTGAATCGCCCATTAAAGGATTAGAATATGAAAAGGGTATTTCAACTTCCTATCTTTTTGGAAGGGGCATTTCACGCCCTTAGGGTAGTTTTATCAGAACCTTAAGTGCATGTGTGATAAGGTTCAAAATGGCTTAATGTATTCTGAAAAGGGGGATATCGTTATGAACACTTAAGACATTATATATATATATATTTTTTTTTTTTAGTTTTTTTTCTTTATAATTTGATTCCTTTTTTATCTAGATTAAGATAAAGTTAGTTATTAATGATATATTTTTTTAATCTTTAAAGAACATTAACGAAATAGTTCCAAATATTTTTGACGTCAAGATAGTTGGTAATAATGCTAACATTATTATCGTCGTTTGAGATAATTGCAGTTGTAATAATTGCCTCATAAAATAGTAAACACACGTATCTTCAATATCTTAATTGGAATACAAGACGTGTTTAATTTTTGCCATTGTTTTCTTCTCTTCTTATTCCCTTCTCCCTTTATTCTCCTCTTCTATTATTCCTTTCTACCCTTATTCTCCTCTTCTCTTATTCCCTTCTATACTTATTATCCTCTTCTCTTATTCCCTTCTACCCTTATTATCCTCTTCTCTTATTCCCCTCTTTCCTTATTGCCTCCTCCCTTATTTCCCTCTTCCCTTATTCCCCTCTTTCCTTGTCCCCCTCTTTCCTTATCCTCTCCTCCCTTATTCCCTTCTTTCTTTATTCCCCTCTCCCCTTATTCCCTCTTCCCTTATACTTGTAGATATGTGTTATATCCTTGCGGCCCTGCCCTAACCCCCCCTCCCTCTCCCCTTCCCATATTCCCCTTCCCTCCTCCATACTCCCTTCCCTCCTACCTGGTCTCCTTCCCTCCTCCCCACCCCCTTTTCTCATCCCTATTCCTCTCCCTTCCTCCCACTCCTCCTCCCTTCCTCCCTACTCCCTCCACCCTACTCCCTCCCATTCTCCCTGCTCCCTCCCCCTTTGTCTTGTTGACATTTCCCACTCCCATCTGTATCCCCCCCTCCCCCACCCCTTCCTCATTCCTCTTGTAGACGTGATCTATATCTCCCCTCACTCATCGCCCCTCATCCCCCCATTAACCTCCACCCCCCCTTCCCCTCTGATTCCTCCCTCTTCACCACATCTCCTCATCCCCTCCCAAAACCCACTTCCCTTAACCGCACCTTCCCTGAACCCCCTTCCCTTTACCCCCTCCCCCCCTCCCTTAATTACAACATCTCTTTACCCCCTCCCCTCACCCTTCCCATAACCCACTTCCCTCATCCCCCTCTTATAATTCCTTCCCTTAAGCCCCACTCTCACACCCTCCCTTAACCCCACCATCCCCTCCCTTAACCCCCGCCATCCCCTCATCCCCTCCCCCCTCCTTAACCCCCTCCATCCCCTCCCTCCCCTCACCCATCCTTAACCCTCCCTCACCCTCTTCCCTTAACCCCCATCATACCCCCTCCTCACCCTTCCTTCCTCATTCCCTCACCCTCTCCCTTAACCCCAAACCCCTAAACCCCTTCCCTCCCCTCCTTCACGCCCTCATCCCCACCCCTCCTTAACCCTCACCCCCACCATCCCCCCTCCCTCCCCCCTCCCCACCCCCTCCCTTAACCCCCACCATCCCCTTATCGCAGAGTCCCGCCCAAAAAAAGGCCGGGTCGCATTAACTCCGAGGAAGCTCCCTGTCTGTCTGCCCTTCGCCCTCTCCGTTATTGCGTGTTGCCTTCCCCTCTTTCGTTCGCCTTTCAGCTTTGCTTCGTTCTTTCCTTTCTTCTTTTCCGCCCTGTTCTTTGTTTTGCTTTCTTCTTCGTTGCCGGTGTTTGTGGTTGGTGTGTATTGGGAGGGGGGGGGTGTGTGTGTGTGTGTAATAGATATATATAATATTTTTCAATAATTTAATATATTATATTAATATATATATATATATATATATATATATATATATATATATATATAATATATATATATACATACACACACACACACACACACACACAACAACACACACACACACACATACATACATACATACATACATACATACATATATATATATATATATATATATATATATATATATATATATATATATATATATATATATATATATATATATATATATATATATATATATATATATATATATATATATATATATATATATATAATATATTATATATATATCCCTTTCCTACATTCCTGTCCATAGATCCTCAACTCAATTCTTTCAATACTTCCTATCAGTCTCCACAACTTTCTTTCCCCCCTCCGTTATCGCCAATTCCGCTGTGCACCTTTTTTCTCCCCATAGCGTGATGTCGTTATCTCTCTATTAGAGGGCGTGCGGGACGGTCAGGTCGCTGTTGTCAGTCAGGTGGTGTCAGTCAGCTGTTGCAAGCCCGCGGTGTCACCTCTTCCATCATTTCACCCTCGCTGACACCTCTGTCAGTATGGCCAGATATGGCGTGTTTGTCTCCCCATATCAATGGTTGTAAAAAATGGGAGAGGGAGATAGAGGGATAGAGGGGAGAGGGAGAGGGAGAGGGGGGGAGGGAGGGAGGGAGGAAGGGAGAGAGAGAGAGAGAGAGAGAGAGAGAGAGAGAGAGAGAGCGAGAGCGAGAGCGAAGAGAGGAGAAGGAGAAGGGAGACATATAGAGGGAGATAGAGATATAGGGAGAGAGAAAAAAATATATGTATATATGTATAATTCTACAAGATTAAATAACCATAGTAACACCAAAGCTGAAAAATAGACTAAATGTTCTCGAATTTACTTCCTCCTTTCGCTGTTCTTTCTCCTTCCTTCTTTCGTTTGTTCTTTTTCTCTTTCTCTCCATTTATTCTTCGTCCAATCCCATTCTTATTCTATTATAATTATCAGTGCATCTACAGTATTATTTTTAAAATATTACTACCATCTCCTCTTTCTTCTCCGGTTCCTTTTTCTTACTCCACCTTTACATTTACCTCCTCCTCCTCCTCCACCTCCTCCTCCCCATCCTCCTTCTCCTCTTCCTCCTCCTCCTTCTCCTTCTTCTCCTCCCCTTTCTCTTCATCCTCCACCACCTCCTCCTCTTCTATTCTTCCTTTTCCTCCACCCACCTTTCTTCCTTCTCCTCCTCCTCCCCACATTTCTTCCTCCTCCTTCTCCTTCTCCTTACCCCCCCTTCCCTCTATACCCCTATACCTTGCCCCTACCCATACCCCTACCTTACCCCTACCTTACCTTACACCCCGCTGCCCACCTCATGTTTTACTCATTACCTCCAGGTATGTAGGAAATGAGATTTTTAAGACGAAGCTGTGTGGACATGTGTGTGCGTCCCAGCGTGTGTGCGTGTGTTTGTTCTGTGTGTGTTTGGATGTATGTGTGTGTGTTGTGCGTGTATGGATGTACGTGAATGTGTGTTGCGTGTGTTGCGTGTGTGTGTGTATGTGTGTGTATGTGAGAGAGAGAGAGAGAGAGAGAGAGAGAGAGAGAGAGAGAGAGAGAGAGAGAGAGAGAGAGAGAGAGAGAGAGAGAGAGAAAGAGAGGGAGAGAGAGAGA
>NW_020872437.1:775199-779863 GCF_003789085.1 Penaeus vannamei
TAGCATTTATAAACGTATACCGTACACCAGCACGTGTATCTTTTTTAAAAAGAATTTCTTTCTCTCTTTCTCTCTCTCTCTTCTTTCTCTTTCTTTCTTTCTTTCTTTCTTTCTTTCTTTCTTTCTTCTTTCTTTCTTTCTTTCTTTTCTTTCTTTTCTTCTTTCTCTCTCTCTCTCTCTTCTCTCTCTCTCTCTCTCTCTCTCTCTCTCTCTCTCTCTCTCTCTCTCTCTCTCTCTCTCTCTCTCTCTCTGCTCCTCCCTCCTCCCTCCCCTCCCTCTCCCTCTCTCTCTCCTCTCTTCCTCCCTTCTCTCCTTCCCTGTCTCCCTTCCTCCCTGAATTCCCTCTTTCTCTCTCTTTCAGTTACAAAATTATTTAACCCGCAACCTCTTCCATGAAAAAAATACTTTATACCACATCGTGTTGAGGCCATTCTTGTCTGCCATTTTTTTCTTATTTTATTATTTTTTTTTAATTTCTTTCTGCGAGTTTATAATGATATTTTTATCTATTTGTATCTGTCTTTTATCATTGCTGTTATTATTGGTGTTTCTGATGTTATTGGTGTGTTGTTGTAGGATTATTATTGTTATTATCATTATTATTATTATTATTATTGTCATTATCATTATTATTGTTGTTGTTGTTACTGTTGTTGTTATTAATATTATTTTTCAAATTTTTATTATTATCATTGTTGTATTTATTATTGTTGTTATTGTTATTGGTTTTATCATTATCATTAATCGTAGTAGTAGTAGTAGTAGTAGTATAGGTATCATTATCATTATCATTAATATTCGTATTATTATTATTGTTTTTCATTTTTAATGTTATTATTATCATTGTTGTTGTTTATATTATCATTATTATCATTATCATTATCGTGTTTTTTTCACCTTTTACTCAGTTTAATTAATCTATCCAAGTTTATTCATTCATTCACCTATTTTATTTATTTATTTATTTATTTATTTATTCATTCATCTAATCTCTGTAGATGTGAGTTGCCAATGCCTATTTTCCTTTTGAATTTTTGTCGGCTCCCTTTGGCCGGGTTTTGTTTGTCTCCCTATTTCCCTTCCTTCATTCCTTCCTTTGTGTCTTTTCTTTTCCACGGTTTCGCGATTGTGTCATTTCCCACGTTTTTTCGGAGTTTCTCCATTTCTCTTTCTTTCTTTTATATTGTTCTCCTATTCTTATCCTTCCTTCCTTCTCCATCATTTCACCTCCTTCATCATGATCATCATTTTCTTCTTCTTCTTCCTCTTCTTTTTTCCTTCTCGCTCGCTTTTCCCTCTCTCTCTCTCTCTCTTTCTCTCTCTCTCTCTCTCTCTCTCTTCCCTCTCACTCTCTCTCATCTTCTCTCTCCGTCTCTCTCCGATCTCTCCTCTTCTCTCTTCATTTCTCCTCGTCTCTCTCTCTCTCGTCTCCTCTCGTCTTCATCTCTTTCTGCTCTCGCCTTTCTCTCATCTCTCTTCTCTCTCCTCTCATCTCTCTTCTCTCTCTCTCTCCTCTCCCTCCCTCTGCCATCTCCTCCCATCCCCCCACCCCCCCTCCTCTTTTCTCATTCTTCCACTTCCTCCTCTCCCTCTCCTCCTTCCCCCCCACTCCCCCTCCTTTCCGCTCTCATTTTCTCCTTCTCTTCATCTGTCATACCTCATCATATCTCCCTGCCCCCGCCTACCACCCCCCCCATCCCCCCCCACACCAACGTCTGCCTCTTACACACACATTTTCTTACAATTCGCATTTTCCTTCCCTCCTCCCTCCTCTCCCCTCCATCCTCTACCCCATGCCCGCTACCTCCCCCCCCCCCCGTTTCCCTTGCCACCTTTTCAAATTGGGAATTGACCATAAAGTCCCATGGGTATTTAGGTCGCTACACCTTCCTCCTCCCACCTCCCCCCTTCCCCTTTCTTAATAGTCCTTGTGTGTTCTGCTCTTTCTTCCTCCTCTATTCTCCTCTCTCTCTCCTTTTTCCGTTTCTTTCTGTTTTGCTCTTCTTCCTCTCCTTTTCTCTTCCTTCCCTTTTCTCTCTCTCGTGTTCTGCTCCTTCTTCCTCCTTTCTCCTTCCCTCTCCTTTTCCTTTCCTCTGTCCTTCCCCCTCTGCTCCCTACTCCTCCATCCCTCCCGTTTCTCTTCCCCTCTGTCTCCCCTCTCTTCCTCCGGCTCTCTTCCCATTCTGCATTTCCTCTGCCCTCTGTCCATGCCACACACCCTCCTCCTCCTCTCTCCTCCCCTCTCTTATTCCTCTTCCTCTGTCTTCTCCTCTTCCTCCTCCCGCCCCCCTTTTCCCCGCACAAACACTACCCACAATGAACCGCCAAAGGTATAACAAATCGCCCCATTTTCCGCACCTCCCCCCATGACCACACCCCACAGGCTCACTGCTTAATAGCAACCTCCCTGCCCTCCGCTCCCCTCCCCCCCTACTCAACTTCCTTGGTGTGAGGATCGGCGTGAAACTAGAAAGCGCACCGGTGAGGTTGTTTACACTGGGGTCGCCCTCCCCCCCTCCCCCTCATCCTTAGGCTCCTCCTTCCTACCTTCCCTTACTCCCTTCCTCCTTCCTAACATGCCAAGGTTAACGCCGCGAGGCCAAATTCCTTTTTTTTTCCCTATAGCTTAGACAACTTTTTTCCCAATCCCCTCCATCCTCAGATATTCTCGCTTCCCTTTCCCCTCTCAATTCCTAAACACTTTCTCTCTCCGCCTTACTTTTCCCCGGACAACAGCGCTCATATACACCAGACACTTCCTTCCCCTTCCCCTTCCCCTTCCCTTTCCGCCCTCGTCCCCTTTCCTTCCCGCTCCCCCTCCCCTCCCCCTTACTCTTACCACTTATCCCTTTCCCTTCCACTCCCCGCCATTCGGACATCACTTCCCTCCCCCTAGGCCCTTACCCTTCCTTCCCTTTCCCGCTTCCCCTTCCCCTCATCCCCCGCAGACGCATTCTCTGCGTCCCTTCCCCTATATCCCAACCTAAACCCTTTTCCTCGGTCCCTCAATTTCACAAACCCCCGCCCCCATCACCCCCACGGGATTCCCCTCCCCGTGCCTGTTTTTGTTGCACTTCCTTGGCTGAAGTCTTCTGATGTCTTGGAATTTCATTTTTTTGAGTCTGTCTGTTGTCTGTCTGTTATCTATCTACTGTTAACCTATGTATCTATTTCTATCTATTTATTTTATCTATTTGTTCATTCTGTCTATTTATATATCTGCCTGTCTATCTGTCTGGCTGTCTGTCTAATCATATATCTAACATAATCTATCTGTTTACGCTACTTTCTATCTGTCTGTCTGTCGTTTATATATCTATCCTATTATGTCTAGTCTATAATCTACGACCCTATCTCGTATTCTATTGTACTATAACTTCTATCTATCTATCTAACTAATCTAACCGTGCCTATCTATCTATATCTATCTGTTTTGTTTTTCAATCTAACTGTCTATCTATCTACCTATCTCCTCTAACTCCTCCCTCTTCCTTCCCTAGCTACCACCTATTCCTACCTTTTATATTACTAGTCTTTAACCCTCCTCGTAGATAGATAAATAATTATTTTGCCTATACAAGAAATTCACCTGCATGCCACCCCCCCTCCATACACCTAGCTTCCTTGTCCCCCCTCACCCTGTCACGTCCCCTGCCCCCCCCCCCGTGCCACGCTCTCCTTGCCTACCCCTACCCCCCCCTTCCACCCCCCGCTTCCCCTTCCACTACAGTCACCCCAAAGCGTCAGGTTATCTTATCGTAATATTGATTTAGTGTTTTTTCCGCAAACAACGATATATTTGTTTTTGATAAATAGGATTCTTAGGTATATATTTTTCCATTATCGCTTCAATAGAAATTTGTTATCTGGTTTTGATTTCGTGGTTAGATTATTGATTTTCTTTCGGAAGTGTTTGTTTGGTCTCTCTTTTCTTCTCTTTCTCTTTTCTCTTTCTCTCTTTCTTTCTCTCTTTCTCTTCTTCTTTCTTCTCTTCTTTCTCTCTCTTTCTCTCTCTCTCTCCTCTCTCTCTCTCTCTCTCTCTCTCTCTCTCTCTCTCTCTCTCTCTCTCTCTCTCATCGTCCTCCCTTCGTCCTCTTCTCCGTCTCTTCCTCTCTCCGCGATCAGTCATGCGCAAAATACTCTTTCTTCTTGTTTTCTCTTTCTCGTATTCCGTCAGTGTCCTCTCCCTCCTTCCCTCTCTCCCTCTCACTCTTCCTGCACTCTGAGCACATCTCTCACTGTCTCGATCCAGCTCCGTCACTCTCTTCTCTCTCTTCTCTCTTCCTCTCTCTCTCCCTCTCTCTCTCTCTCACTCTCATCCTCTCTCTCTCTCTCCTCTCTCATCTCTCTCTCTCATCAGGTCCAGTCATCCTTCTCTTTGTTCTCGTCTTCTCCTCCCTCTTCCTCGTCTCCCTCTCTCTCTCTCCTCATGCTCCTCTCCTCTCTTTGTCCCTCTTCTCTCTCTCCCCTGCCTCTCCTCTTTCCTTCTCTTCCCTCTCTCTCTCTCTCCCGCCCTCTTTCGCTCTCTACTTACTCAATCCGCTCAGCCTCTCTTCTCCCCCCACCCCCGCCTTCCTATCTCTCTCTCATCTCTCTCCATTCCCTCTCTCCGTCTCACTCTCCGGACTCTCCGTCATCTCGTCCTCTCTCTCAGTCTCCTCTCG
>NW_020872437.1:779909-782409 GCF_003789085.1 Penaeus vannamei
AATCCTTATTTTATCCAACACATATTGCTCTACGCTGCCAGTGAGTCTAACGCAACGAGCTTACACAGCAAAAGCTAAGGCTGGTTGACAGAAACTAAAGCTTATGGATCTGTTTAGAAATATGGTTGCTCGGGCTGGTTCCTGATTTTTTTTTTTTTTTTTTTTTTTTTTTTTTTTTTTGGCGAATTTGTATGGGTTTGGTATTTCGTGTGTGTGGCCGATATTTGATGCATTTCTTCTTTTTATATTCATTCACTTTTTCTTTTTTCTTTCTCGATTTTTTTATGCTCTTTGCTTTTTATGCTTTTTCTTTTTTCTTTGTAATTTTCATTTCTTATTTTCACTTTTTTTCTTTTTCTACTCCGTTATTTCTTTCATCTTTTTTTGATTTTCTTATTATTATTGTATCTTTTTAGATCCGTATTTTATTTCATTCTATCTGTCTTCGACTTTCTTTCACATACCTTTCCCATCTTTTCCACTCATTTGCCTATCTTCCTTCCTCTCCTCTTCCTCCTACTCCTCCTCTTCTCTATCTTTTATGTTCTTCCTCTTTTTATTCTGCTACATCTCCATCTTTATCCACCTATCGACTTTCCTCTCTCATTCTCTTTCTTTTTATCTTCAATCACTTTCTAATTCTTCTTTATCATTCTCTTCACTTGTCTCCTTCCTTACTCCTCTCCATCAAATTTCCTCTTTTTCTTTTCCACTTCTTTCTCTAATCTTCTTTTTTATTTCTCTTTCTATTTATTCCACCTCCTCTTTATCGCTCTTCCTCTTTATCTCATGTTCTCTTCTCCCTTTTTTCTTTTAATCCATCTCCTTTTTTCTCCACTTTCTCTTCCTCCTTTCCTCTTTATCCGACTTCACCTGTTCCCTCTTTCCTCTATCTTTCCTTCTTTCCTCTTTATCCCACTTCCTCTTCTCCATCTCTTCTCTCTTTCCTACTTCTTCTTCATCCTTTTTCATCTTCTTAAAACCTCCACTTCTCCACTTCTCATTCACCCTTCATTCTTCTCTCTCTCTTTCTCTCCTACTCTCTCATCTCTCTCTCGTCTCTCTCTCCTCTCTCTCTCTCTCTCTCTCTCTCTCTCTCTCTCTCTCTCTCTCTCTCTCTTCTCTCTCTCTATCTCTCTCTCTCTGCTGTCTACCTCTTTTTCCTTTTTCCTTCCGACCATTAAAAAAAGGAAAAAAATAATGCACAAGGCCACAACTTCAACATCTATGCCAGATGACGCAACACGACGATCCTCACTCGGCCTATCTTATCTCCTTATACTTATCTTTCCCCTCTGCTCCCCCCCCTCTCCTCTTCCCTCTCTCTCTCTCTCTCTCTCCTCTTCTCTCTCTATCCTCTCCCTCTCTCTCTCTCTCCTCTCTCTTCTCTCTCTCTCTCTCTCTCTCTCTCTCTTTCTCTTCCTCATTCCATCCTCTTCCTTTCTCTCTCTCTCTCTCTCCTCATATCTATCTATCTATCTATCTATCTATCTATCTATCTATCTATTCTATCTTCTCTCATCTCTCTCTCTCTCTCTCTCTCTCTTCTCTCTCTCTCACTCACTCACTCTCATCATCTCTCTCTCTCTTCTTTCTCACATCTCTCTCTCTCTGTCTCAGCTCCCTCACCTCCCCTCCCGTCCTTTCCTCCCCTCCTCCCTCCTTTCCATCCCCTCTCCTCCCTCTCCTCCTCCTTCCCTCCTTTTCCTCCTCCTCCCTCCCTCTCCTTCCCTCCTTCCCTCCCTCCCTCCTCCTTTCTTCCCTCCCTCCCTCCCTTCCTCCCTTCCTCCTCTCCTCCCTCCCTTTCTCTCTCTCCCTTCCCTCCTTCCCTCCTCCTCCCTCTCTCCCTCCCTCCCTCTCTCTCTCCTCCCTCCCTCCCTCCCTCCTCCATCCCTCCCTCTCCATCCCTCCTCCCTCCCTCCGCCTTCCTCCCTCCCTCCCTCCTCTCTCATCTCCTCTCTCTCTTCTCTCTCTCTCTCTCTCTCTCTCTCTCTCTCTCTCTCTCTCTCTCTCTCTCTCTCTCTCTCTCTCTCTCTCTCTCTCTCTCTCTCTCGTATTCACATAGAAGTTGCCTTTTTATTGCTTTCTTCGGGCTTAACACTTGGGTATATAGCAGCTGTAAAGGATACCAGTAAGCGAGGAAAACCAGAGCTGTATGGAGGGATTTTCTATACATGTATGTAAACTGGATGTGGCTTTGTGTGCTTTAACGGGTTAATTGGTGGAATAGGCAAAGGTGTGTGTCTGTGTGTGTCTGTGTGAGTGTGTTGTGTGTGTGTGCGTGTTTGTGTAGTGAGTGTGTGATGTGTGTGTGTGTATATATATATATATATATATATAATTATATATATATATATATATAATATATATATATATATATACATATGTGTTATGTATATATATATATATATATATATATATATATATATAATATATATATATATATATATATATATATATGTTGTTGTGTGTTGTGTGTGTGGTGTGTGAGTATACACAT
>NW_020872437.1:804909-809909 GCF_003789085.1 Penaeus vannamei
CACTGTTCATAAATCATTTGTGATACATTACCATCATTAAGTAGAGAATGTTATTACCTACGCCAAGGGGGCTATGTTTTTGGTAGCGTTGCTTTGTTAGTTTTTGGTTGGTTAGCTGAAAAAAAACAGATTTTTATAAAAACAAATTGTATCAGTTATCCCTACTCCTTTTGAGTAGGGATAACTATTATCATTATCATCACCTCTATTATCTCGGTTAAGGCGGTTATGTTTACGGATGTCACCGCTGTGCTTGATAAAGAGGTGAATTTAATGTAATTCTTCAAGTGTGAATATCTTTATTGCATCAGTGATCCTGTGGAAAGGTATGAATGAGAACGAATATCTTCACAATACAAGAGATGTATTTTTCCGGTTTGATTATATCTTCGTCAGAAATACATGTATTTCTTCGACAGAAATACATGTATTTCCGATGAATATATAATCGAAACCGGTAAAATACGTCTTTTGTATTATGAAGATATTCGTTCTCATTCATACCATTTCCACATTTGTCAACATGAACATGGTTCATCAGTGATCCTATTACCTTGGTATGCGCTCTTTTAGTACTTCTAATTATAGATATTTATCACTGTCATCTTGATTGTTAAGAATGATTATGTCTCAATTGATGAGATCGCGACCAATAGATATATGTATCTACTTACTTAGTAAAATTCAAATACTGTATACACATACACACAAAGTATATGCATATATACATTCATACATACACACACACACACACACACACACACACACACACACACACACACACACACACACACACACACACACACACACACACACACACACACACACACACACACACACACACATACATACACACACACATATATATACATATATATATATATATATATATATATATATATATATATATATATATGCTTATATACATGAGTATGTATATATATAGATAGATAGGATATATATATATATATATATATAATATATATATATATATATATATATATATATATATATATATATATATATATATATAACACACACAAATATATATATGTCTGTGTGGGCATATGTATATGAATATAGATTAATAGGTAGATTTGTGTATGTGTGTGTCTTTGTAGACATTAGGTATATGTAATAAATAACAAAATATGATTGCGTTGAAACAGTGGTGTTATATATATATATATATATATTATATATATATATATATATATATATATATATATATATATATATACATACGTATATATGTATATATATATATATATATATATAATATATATATATATATATATATATATATATATATATATTATATATATGTATATATATATATATACATATATATATATATATAATATATATATATATATTATACATACATACATACATATATATATATTATATATATTATATATATATATATATATATAATATATATATATATATATATATATAATACATAATATATATATATATATATATATATATATATGAATAAAAACATGTATATATTTGTTTTTCTTATTAAAAAAAAACAGATAGATGGATAGACAGAACCATGAGAATAACAGTGTTTGACTCAACGCGAATGGAATTTGCTCACGAGTGGAAAGACAGTAAGAACAAAAGAATCTAATCTCATTCCCCGCTGATGAGGGCGATCTCCCGGGTCACTACTTTAACGAACTTCAATCGTAGGCGGAAATAGGGGCAATGGGAGTAGAGGCGGAACGAATGGAGGGGCGTAACATTTCGTTTTTGTAATGATTGAAAGGAAGAGTGAAAATGTGGATGTTGATGAGGTAATGTATATAGATACGAAAGAAGAGAGGGTGGGAAGGATGGAGGGAGAAAGAGAGAGAGAGAGGGAGGGAGGGAGGTAAAGAGAGAGAGAGTGAGCGGAAGAAAGAAATCAAAACCAAAAGAGTCCAGTCGCCTACGCATGTCCCCAGCTGGGTTGGACTAGTCTCGAAGACCATGTGCTGGAGTTGTTAAATTGGCCTCTCAAGCCTCCGGGACTAGATTGCACTGGTCGCCTAAGGTTTTATCCCTTTTTATGCCGTCTCTACAGTCTGTGACACTCGCCTGCACTCGGGACCCTTGGGAATAGCGCATGTGTGTCCTCTTCTACGCGTTTCCGGTTTGCGTGTAATATACGAAAAAAGAGATGGTTAGGATAAGGTGAAGAAGGAGGAAGAGATGAAGACGGAGAAGAGAAGGAAGGAGGTGGAGGAGGAAGAGATGAAGAAGAAAGAGAAGGAGGTGGAGGAGGGGATGAAGACGAAGAAGAGTGGGAAGGAGGTGGAAGAGGGGATGAAGACAAAGAAGAGAGGGAAGGAGGTGGAGGAGGGAATGAAGAAGAGAGGAAGGAAGATGAAGACGAAGAAAGAGAGGAAGAAGAGATGAAGACGAAAGAAGAATATCAAGGGAACAAAAGTTCGAAGTAGTAGGAATTACGAATGCCGCAAACCGATGGAATACGGGAACCTTAAAATGCCAGAGAGAGAGAGAGAGAGAAAACACACACACAAAATAGAGAGAGAGAGAGATAAAGAAAGAAACACACATACAGAGAGAGAGAGAGAGATAAAGAAAGAAACACACAAACATACAGAGAGAGAGAGAGACAAACACACACACAAAAGAAAGAGAGAGAGAGACAGATAGAGAAATAAAAACACACACATAGACAGAGAGAGAGAAATACAAACACAGTAGAGAGAGACAAACAGACAGGGAAAAAACGCACGCACGCGCACACACACACACACACACACACACACACACACACACACACACACACACACACACACACACACACACACACACACGCATTGCTGGAAGAATAGTGTTTATTGCTCGACAGACAAGATCGGAGGACTTGCCCAGAACCCCGTCGGGGGATCTGTTTTAGGAGGAAGGTGGCACCCTCGGGGTTTATCGTGATGAAGGACAAAGAGGGGGGAGGGGCAGGATTGCAGGATGTCGAGATCTAATTCTTTTTTATCTGTCTCTTTCTCTCTCTCCTACGCTTTCTCACTTTTTTGTTCTTTCCCTTCCCTTCTCTTTCTTTTTTCTCTCTTTCCTTCGTCTCTATCTCGTTTTTGGTCTCTGGTTCTAATATCCTTTTCTCTTTGTCTGTTTCTCTGATTATTTGTCTATCTTTTTTATATTCATACCTTTCTCTTCTATGTCCATTTTAGTTCTCGCAATATTTTTCTTATTTTAGCTGTCTTGTTGTTCTTACTCTCTTCTCTTCCTCTCTGATCTCTTGATGTCTTTCCTTTCGCCATTATCCTCTCTCTATTCTATTTTCTCGCAATAAAAGGCGCTAATGTTTCTTTCTTTCTTTTGGCACAAATTTTAAAATACAAAAAAAGGTAACCATGAACGAACGAACTTGCCCTTTCTCCTCTCTTTGTTCATTTCGTTTCGTTCCTTTCGTTTCGTTATAGACAGTGAGAACGACGGAGCTGCTTTGAACGTAATCTCACCCCCCCCCCCCCCGTTCCCAGGTGTGTCGAGTGGCAAGCTGTTCAAACAAATATTGCTGATAAGCTGATATTATGGGCATATTTATAAGGCGAGTAACTCCTCGTTTTACATACGCTGCGGCAGAGGGAAGTGCTAATACTTTTGTCATTATCTTTTATTCCTTATAATCTTATTCTTTATCTATAATTCACTTATTCATTCACTTATTTCTAGATAATCATACGCTGCGGCAGAGGGGAGTACCAGTATTTTTATCATTATCTTTTATTATTTTTAATATAATTCTTTCTCTATGATTTACTTGTTTATTCATTTATTTCTAGAGATTTCTAGAGATTTATATAACATAAACAGATGTTATGAGATAGAATTGGAGAGAAGTTCTACCAGTAATACTGCACTTACGTCTTCCTCACTGAAGGTCTGCAGTAAATTCACATAAATAACGTCGCTCTCCCTGCTTAAATGTAACATCAATACGTCACTAAATCTTGCATGGAAATTTGCATTAGGTATTCATCATTGATCCAGGAAATCGATACGACATCAATTAAGTAAACCTGTGATGTTAGCGAAAGATATTTCTGCAGCAGATCCACAGGAAAGCTACATTTGTAAATTCTTCTCCACTAGTCTGAAAATGTGCATAGCATATATAATGTATTTAACCAAAAAAATATAATAGTAATAACAATTAGTTACAAACTTATTTAAATGATGATAATGAAAATAGCAATGATAATAACTCTTTTTTCGTAATCATTATGATCATCATCATTATCATCAGTATTGTCAACATTATCATTACAAATATCATTGTAGATGTAATCATTATCATTATGATTATCATAATTATGGTAAAGATAATGATAAAAATAATGATGATGAACAATAATGATGATGAAGATGTTGAGGGCGAGGAGGACAATGATAATAATCATAATAATAGCAATAATCATTGTTATGGTAACAGTAATAGCAAAAGTAATAAAACATTGTCAAAAACAGAAACAATATCACCGATCATTACAAAAGCCATTATGATATTATTAATGCTAATAAATAGACAAACAAAATCAAAAATATATATTTAAGTGTAGTCATACTACCCGTCGCAACACCAACTTATATTCCACTTATACGCTTAGTGCATACCACATTCCTGAATGAAGAATGAACCTTTTTGTATGCAAAACGGAAACAGAGACACAGCTCGCGTAGATCACACGCGTGAATCACCCCCAGATATTCCATTCATTATTTCCACCTAAAAGTTAAGACTTGGGTTTCTCTCCCTTTACACTAAGCAGCCATCACTTGAAAAATTGGAAAAGGAAAGAAGCACCGTGCTGTATATCCTCTGAGGGAATCGGAGCGAGGTTTAGGTATAGGCTTAGAGAGGAGAGTCCCGTGTCTTATCAAGGTTTATGCCACAGGCTTGAACTTCCCAAATCCGGCACCAGGAAGACCTAACCCGTTGTCGGATTTTCGACATTTCC
>NW_020872437.1:817409-852409 GCF_003789085.1 Penaeus vannamei
TCTATCTATATATCTATATCTATCTCTATCTCTATCTCTATCTATCTCTATCTATCTCTATCTACCTCTATCTATCTCTCTATCTATCTCTATCTATCTATCTCTATCTCTATCTATCTCTTATCTCTATCTATCTATCTCTATCTACCTCTATCTCTAACTATCTCTATCTATCTCTATCTATCTCTTTCTATATCTATCTATCTCTATCCTATCTCTATCTATCTCTATCTATCTCTCTTTCCATCTCTCTCTCTCTCTCTCTCTCTCTCTCTCTCTCTCTCTCTCTCTCTCTCTCTCTCTCTCTCTCTCTCTCTCTCTCTCTCTCTCTTATTTTTCATTTCATGTCTTCGTTACATAGCGTGCTGAATATTCGCCCTTAACTGCAAACTGAGTCTATCGAATTTCTTCCTTATGTCCCCCTGTAGCATAATTATTGTTAAGATTATATTTCCTCATTCATACCTTTTACTTCCTGTGCATTTTCATTTTCTCGTGGTACTCTGTCAACGTTAGCATCGTACAAATGACCATAATTTTGTTTTACATTACACTATCATTAATAATTTAGGGCTAAATACGATTAGCAAAATTATTATTGCCCATGTAAGAAAAACGGTAAAGATTCCTAAAGTACGCAGTCATTTTAAAAGTATACTAAGGTGGGATAAACAGATATTCCGAAGCGACAAACTAATAAAATTTTGACAGATAATCTCTTAAAGAGAACTACTACTATAAATATAACATTTATTTTTGCCGAGAGAAAATCTACATTATATCAGACATAAAAGGCTATAATTATGAACATTTGGTACTGTGGATGACAGATACCCTCTACGTTCATGAGACAAAATTCCAGTTCTTTATGGCATTGTCATATCATTGCTATTGTTGTTGCTATCAAGTTCATGAGACAAAATTCCAGTTCTTTATGGCATTGTCATATCATTGCTACTGTCATTATTGGTCATCACAACTATTAGTATTGCCATTACTTTAGTTATTATTATCACTGTTATCATATCTATTTTCGCTTTAACTATGATTATCATCTATTATTTCCTTTATTACATATAATCAATGTTACCACTATCATTAGTTTTATTATCGTAATTATTATTACCGTTATAATCATCAAAAAAATTTCATTGGTGTTACTGTTCACTGGACGTAGTAAATCTATCATCAAATCAGATTATCATTATTGTTGTTATTTTTATCAATATTATCATTAATATCGAAATAATCATCATTCCCATTGTTATTTTTGCATCATTATTATTATCATTAATATTCTTATAACTTTCCATCAACATTATTATCATTACTACTATTACTATCACCATGGTCATTGTTATGACAATCATAACATTCATTTTGTGGTTATCATTATGATCTCGATGATAATGGTAATGGTAATAATTGTAATAACTATCATGGGAAAACATGAAACTTAAAATCGCAGCTTCTCCTAAAACCCCAATTAAGGAATAGACATGGAACATTTTGTTCTTAGTTTGCGGTATAGTTTTAAAATATAACCCATTAATATATATATATATATATATATATATATATATATATATATATATATATATATATATATATATATATATTATATATATATATATATATATTCATAATAATAAAGTTTGGTTACTTGTGAATTATATCTGTAGTTTTATTTTCGTCTCTCTTCGATACTCTATAATATATAGATAGATAGATAGAATGATATTGTTTCCCTTTTGTTGAATTATGCTTACAGTCAAGGATAAGCGAAGTGAAGATGTGTTCACACAAAAGGTTGTGCTATTCTAATGTCCGTTCTAATACAAAGCTGCGCATTGTTGATGCAAAATCTGGGGTCCACGAAATGAATTGATGGGCAAAAGTTATGGCTCTTTCGTGAGTTTTATTTTTTTATTATTATTTTATTATTATTATTATTATTATTATTATTATTATTATTATTATTATTATAATTATTATTATAATTATTATTACTATTATTATCATTATTATTACTTTTCCGGGGGAAGAGTTTGTGAATCATAATTATTATTCATCACTTAAATACGAAAAATCGAAGCAAATCTTGGGATTCGATCTCACGTAGTAGAGACGATACCACTGGACCACATAGGTAGTTGAGGAACTAGGAAGATGATATATATTTAACTGTTATATTACTCTACTTACCTTCTAATGTGTTTTAAGCGGAACATTTATGTTAGGAAGTCCTATTGCATTCTAGACAGGCCTGGTTTAATTGTAGTAATATCAGTACAATAATGAAAAACTTTATGAGTTACTTCCCTCCCCCCTCTCTCTATCTATGTACCTTTATCGCTTAATTTCTCTCATTCTATTTTTTTCTTTCTTTCACTAACACATTCTCTCTTTCCCCTGGTCTCTTACTCCCTTTGTCTAGCTCTCCTCCTTCTCTCTCCTCTTCGTTCCCTCCCTTATTTCTCTCTTTCTCCCCCCGTATCATCATGATGTATCATCAAAAATAATTATCATGTTTATTTATGATTTTGATTGTATATATTCGTAATTGTCTTTAATGAATAACTCGCATTTTTAGTTATTTTCAATCGACAGTTTACTAAAATACAATGCCTTATATACTTTATATACTGATTTTTTTTTTTTTTTTTTTTTTTTTTTGTATTATTCGGTATAATCAATATCGTTTTTAATCATTTCAAAAAATGTGTACTAGTTGATAAATTGTTTTATTGTTATTTTTATCATCATCAAAGTTATTTACATTATCATCGTTATTATCGTCATCATTGTTGTCACTATTATTGTCCTTATTATTGCTATTATAATTATTTTATAAATGAGATCATTGTTTTCAATATTATCATGATTATCATCATTATTGATATCCTCAGTATTATTCTAATAATAATTACTATTATTATTATTATAGTTATTGTTCTTATAATCATTATATCATTATTTATTATTATTAAATTTTCATATTATTATTATTTATTATTTCATTATTATTCATCATTATTATTATCATTACTATTGTTATGATTATCCTTTTATCATTAATATTATTATTGTTACATGACAATTATTGTTTTTATTATTATTACTGACATATTGTAATCATTATTATCATTCTTGACAATATAATTTTGATCATTATCATTATTATCAATTTCATTCTCACTATTGTCATTAACATTAACATAATCGTCTATATTACTATCATGTGTCATCAGTATTATAATGTTTATATAATTATAATTTATATTATTATTTTACTCCCCCTTCCTCCGAATAATATTTACGTCGGATACTATTTTTTATAGATAAAACCTCAGTCCCATTTTTAGAAATATATTAACCTCTATATATTATCATTCACTTTCTCTTTTCCCCAGCCCCTCTCTATCTTTCTCTCCCTTTCTCCCTCCGTCTTCACTCTTACCTCTCCCTCTCTCTCTCTTCTCTCTCTCTCTCTCTCTCTCTCTCTCTCTCTCTCTCTCTCTCTCTCTCTCTCTCTCTCTCTCTCTCTCTCTCTCTCTCTCTCTCTCTCTCTCTCTCTCTCTACCTACCTCTACCTCTCTCTCTCTCTCTCTCTTCCTCTCTCTCTCTCCCTCTCCTCTCTCTCCCTCTCTCTCCTCTCCTCTCTCCCTCTCCCTCTCCTCTCCTCTCCTCTCTCTCCTCTCCTCTCCTCTCCCTCCTGTCTCGCCCACTTTCTCTCTTACTCTCTATCTCTATTTTTCTATATTCCTTTCCTTTTTTTCCTTTCTTGCTCTTTCCTATACTCATTCACCCCCCCCTTCTCTATCTTTGTACCTCTTTCTTCATATTTCATCTCTTTCACTCACTCCCTACCTCACTTAATCACTCTGTCTCCTTCTCTTCTCATACTCTCGTACACTATCGCTCTATTTTTTGTTACATTGCAATTGTTATTGTGGCTGGAGTCACCTTTTACAGTACATATCTGTTTCGAGATTTTCTTATATATAGTCGATGTATGTATTTGTACCGAAATCGTTTTACCTGTCTTCGGAGAATCGATGTGTCAGAATTGCTTTGGCCAATTTTAGAGTATCGTTGTATCAGTATCACCTTGGAAAATTTTCTGTATTAATGCTAATTATTGCGTGAATGTGTGTTGGAAGGTGATCATGAGAATAAGAAGAAGTAATATAAAATATATATAATAATGTACTGAGTACTATCAATATTTCTGTAATAAATAATCAAATGTGCAATTATTACTTTACTCTCTTCTATTTTCTTCGGATATTTTGTTAGAGTAGAATGATAGGGCAGTGAAGCATTCAGAAAATAAATTCATGAATATCATTTCCCTGCACAAAAAGAGAATATGAATCGGGGGAAAGACGGAACAAAGGCTGAAGGAAATTTGTTGAAATTTGATGATCTGAAATTTATTCACTGTAAGGGCGAAACTATAATGAGTAATAACTGTTTTGTTTAATATAGAAAGACTGACATAATTCGCTCTGCTAGATAATGAAATTAGTAGGATCATTCAATCAGGCCAATCCGTGAGATTTTTTTTTTTTTTTTAGCTTCAAACACGTTATCTCTGTTTTCCCCTTCTGATAATAGCTAGAAATAATTGATGTTATGAAAATCAGTATGAAAATATTTAGAATGCTTATTGGGAAAGGAAATGATGTAGAACAAATCGTGTAGAGGGTCACCAACTTGGTAACTGGGTGTCATTTGAAATACTAATAGATAAATTTTATGAGTAAAGTATATCAGATAACTTAAATGAATCATCAGTGAGTGAAAAATATAAATATTTCAACTTGATTCACACTTTATTCAATTGGAAATAAATGGAATCAGAAAAAAAAGTTGATTCCTCCTGCATTTCGTCCATCTTATTTTTTTATTGGTTTGTTTACTATTTTCTTTCGCCTTTTATATCTAGTTATCCTTACTTATTTCCTCCTTTTTTACAATTTATATCACAGTAACATATGTAAACAACAATGAGAGAAATCAGGAAAAAAAACGCTGCACATGATCATGTCATCCACTTCATTTCCCAGCCATTAATGACAATAAACTCTTGTATACAACATTACACATCATTTTCAAAACAAAAATTATCTTTGAATATAAAAATCAAAGCAAAAAGGGTATTTGGAACAGGGGCTACGTGTGAACCCTTAACACTTGCCTTCATGGGATTCGATCCCATGCCTGTTCGTCACGAAGTAGAGACGATACCACTGGACCACGGAGGTCCTTGACGAAATGGGAAGATCGTATAAATTTGACTGTTTCATTACTCTACTTACTGTCTAAGGTGTTTTAAGATGGATATTTATGTTAGGAAGTCTTGTTGCATTCGAGACAGGTCTGTTTTTATTATAAAACACGAGGTCATCAGTATCACAGTGTTTATTCTATCATCAACGCAGTAGTAATTTCTATTATTATTAATTTTATCATCATTATCATTGGTTTTATTGTTGTTATTATTATTATTGTTATTATAATCATTGTTATTTCATTAAAGGATTATTATAAAAATATTATTACCATTATTATTATCATTATAATAATAATAATAATAATAAAATAATAATAATAAATAATAATAAATAATAATAATAATAATAATAATATATAATATATTATTATTATTATATTATCATTATCATTATCATTATCATTATCATTATCATTATCATTATCATTATTATTATTATTATTGCTGCTGCTGTTGTTATTATTTTCATCATTATTATTAACATCATCATTATTACTATTATCCTTAGCATTTTTATCGTTACCATTATTATTTCATTAGTATTATTATCATCATTACTGTTATGATTGTGTTTATCTTTTTATCATTATTATTGTTATTGTTAATGTTCTTATTATGTTTATGACTATGGGTATGTTTATTGTTATCATTATTATTATTGATATATTAATCATTATCATCGTTTACTTTATAATTTTATCATTATCATCATTAGCATTTTGATTCTTATTATTATGTCATTAAAATTAAAATCATCGTCTATATTACTGTCATGTGCAACTGTTGAAATAGTTTTTGGTGCGAGTATCGTCTATGCATGCAATGGTATCAATATCGTTTCACTTGTCTTAGAAGAAGCGATGTGTCCGAATTTTTTTGTCAATTTTAAAGTATTGGTGTATCAGCATCATCTTAGTTAATTTTCTGTAGCGATGTTAATTATTGTTGTGTGTGTTCAGATAGGTTTAGCGATAACAAAGAACTAGAATTGCTACAATATATAAATAGCATAAATTTCAATATATATTAAAATGTACTAAATACCATAAGTACTTCTATAACAAATTATTAACTGTGTAATTAATAGTTTACTCCCTCTCACTTTCTCCGGATATTTAGATAAGATAGAATGGTAGGCCAGTGAAGTATTCGGAAAATAAATTCATAAAAATCATTTTAAACATAAATGCTATTTCAATTTCACGAAAGACAATATGATTCGAGGGAAAGACAGAGCAAAGTGTGAAGGGAATTTGGAGAGAAATTTGTTGATCATCTGAAAGTTATTCCCTGAGGGTGAAATTGTTATTATTTCATTATCATTATCATCATCATTACTATTACTATGATTGTGTTTCTCTTTTATCATTATCATTTTTATTGTTATCATTATATTTATGTGTATGATTATTGTTATTATTATCATTATTGATATATGATTATTATGATCATCGTTGACATTATCATTTTTATCATTATTATCATTTTCATCCTTATTATTAATATCATTAACGTTAACATCATCGTCTCTATTATTATCATGCCCAACTCTTGAAATAATTTTGGTGCAAGAAGTCAATAGTATTATAATGTTTATTTTATCATCTTTCCTACTAATATGCTTGTTCATTTGACCCCACCCCCCAATTAATGGTCATATCGATTTTATTGTTTATATATATATATATAAATCATCAATACCGTTTGCTGAGAGTTTTAAGAAGTATTTTTTTCTCTCTATACATCTATCTGCCGTTGCCTCACTCTCACTCTCTGATTCCTCATCTCTCCTAGCTATATATTTGTGTGTTTTTCTTTTTTATTTATTGCTCGCGCTATCGACAGTGGACATCAAGAAGGGAGGATGGCGTCTCTCTTCCTAATTCATAAAGGAACTTTTTTTTATATAAATTACGCATCAAGTACCATTAATGGACTTGTCAAGTTTTATATTCTAATTGTTATTGTGGTGTAGAATTAATTAAAGCATCAACACATGATTTCCAAAAACACTACTACTGTGGTCATCTTTTTACACTGCATATGTGTTTTGAGGTTTTCTTACAGTCTAGTATTGCCGATGCATCTGTTGGTATCAATATCGCTTTACCTGTCTTCGAAGTATCGATGTTGAACCAATTATCAAGTATCGGTATCGCCTTAAACAATATTCTGTATCGATGCTATTCACTGTTTGTATGGGTATATAAAGATGGAGATAATAAAAAATAATAATTTTAGTAATTGACTAACTTCGTCTCCAGTTTATCACTATTTATTATAAAGTACTGAGTACTGTTAGTACCTATGTAAAAATCAGAAAATGTGTTATTAGTTTACTCTCACTTTCTTCGGATATTTTGTCAGGCTAGAATGGCTGGTCGGAAAAGAGAAGCTTTCGGAAATAAATGCATAAATATCGAATTAAACAAATGCCATATCTGAAAATGAATCGGGGGAAAGACGAAACAAAGGTTATTGATCTGAAATTTATTCACTCTGAGAATGAAAACTAGAATGTGTAATTTCTGTCTTGTTTTACGGAAATAGTTTGACATATTTCGCTCTGTTAAATTATGAGATTAGTATGATCATTGTCAGAATAGATTGAGTTTACCCAAAGCCATTCCGTAAGTTATTTATTTTCTTATTCTTTTATTTATTTATTTGGATTCGAACACCTTTTATTCTGCGTTTCCCTTCTATTAATAGCTGGAGATAATTGATAATAACAAAAAATGGTATGGAAATATTTAGAAAATTTGGGGTGAAAGATGGAATAATGCACTGGCCGCATTGATATCATGACTTTATAACCTCTCTGACAGGGATTCGAACCCCCACCGCCATTGCAAAGAATTCACAAGACGGTCGTGTATCAGTGTATCAGTAGATAGAGTGCCTGTCTTGTGAATTCTTTGCAATGGCGGTGGGCTATAAATTCAAAATTGTGGGTAGAAGAAATGTAGAACATCTTATATACTTTATATACTGATTTTTTTTTTTTTTTTTTTGTATTATTCAGTATAATCAATATCGTTTTTAATCACTTCAAAAAATGTGAACTAGCTGATAAATTGTTTCATTGTTATTTTTATTATCATCAAAGTTATTTACATTATCATCGTTATTATCGTCATCATTGTTGTCACTATTATTGTCATTATTATTGCTATTATACCCATTATTATTTTATAAATGATATTATTGTTTTCAAAATTATCATGATATCATTATTGATATCATCATTGTTATTCTAAATAATAATTACTACTATTATTATTATAGTTATTGTTCTTATAATCATCATATCATTATTACTATTATCATTATTAAAATTTTCATTTATTATTATTGTTATTATTATATTATTATCACTGCTATTATTTCATCATTATTATTATCATTACTATTGTTATGATTATCAACTTTTATCATTAATATTATTATTGTGACAATTATTGTTTTTATTATTATTACTGACATATTGTAATCATTATTATCATTCTTGACAATATCATTTTGATTATTATCATTATTATCAATTTCATTCTCACTATTATCATTAACATAATCGTCTATATTACTATCATGTGTCATCAGTATTATAATGTTTATCTAATCATAATTTATATTATTATTTTACTCCCCCTTCCCCCGAATAATATTTACGTCGGATACTATTTTTTATAGATAAAACCTCAGTCCCATTTTTAGAAATATATTAACCTCTATATATTATCATTCACTTTCTCTTTTCCCCACCCCCTCTCTATCTTTCTTTCCCTTTCTCCTCCGTCTTCACTCCTTACCTGCTCTCTCTCTCTCTCTCTCTCTCTCTCTCTCTCTCTCTCTCTCTCTCTCTCTCTCTCTCTCTCTCTCTCTCTCTCTCTCTCTCTCTCTCTCTCTCTCTCTCTCTCTCTCTCTCTCTCTCTCTCTCTCTCTCTCTCTCTCTCTCTCTCTCTCTCTCTCTCTCTCTCTCTCTCTCTCTCTCTCTCTCTCTCTCTCTCTCTCTCTCTCTCTCTACCTACCTCTCTCTCTCTACCTACTCTCTCTCTCTCTCTCTCTCTCTCTCTCTCTCTCTCTCTCCTCTCTCTGCTCTCTCTGCTCTCTCTCTCTCTCTCTCTCTCTCTCTCTCTCTCTCTCTCTCTCTCTCTCTCTCTCTCTCTCTCTCTCCTCTCTCCCTCTCCCTCTCCCTCTCCCTCTCCCTCTCCCTCTCTCCTCTCTCCCTCTCCCTCTCCCTCTCCCTCTCCCCTCCCTCTCCCTCTCCCTCTCCCTCTCCTCTCTCCCTCTCCCTCTCCCTCTCTCCCTCTCCCTCTCCCCTCTCCCTCTCCCTCTCCTCTCCCTGTCCTTCGTCGCCCACTTTCTCTCTTACTCTCTATCTCTATTTTCTATATATCTGTCCTTTTTTCNCTCCTCCCCTCCTTTCTCTTCTTTTCTCTCCTTATTCCATACACCTTCCCTCTCTTCTTTCTCTCCCTTTTTCCTTCTTCTATTCTCATTCCCCCCCCTACCATTCCCTTCCCTTTCCCCCTCTCCTTTTTCTACTTTTCTCCTTCTTCTAACTTTCTGATTCTTCTTCTTTTTTCTTCTTAATTCTTCTTTTCTTCTTCTACTTTCTTTTTCTTCTTTTCTTCTTTCTCTCTTTTTCTTCCTATCTCCTTCTTCTCTCTTTCTATCTTCCTCTTTTACTCTTAATCTTTTTCTTTCCTTCTTTTCTTTTCTTGTTTCTTCTTTTCTAATTCTCCCCTTTACCTTTATTCCCTTTCCTTCTCTTCTTCTCTTTCTTTCTCTCTCTCTTCTTTCTCTTTTCTTTTCTCTTCTTCTTCCTTTTCTTCTTCTCTGTTCTTTTCTTCCTTCTGTTCTTTCCCCCATCTTTATTCTCCTACTTCTTTCTCCTTTTCTTTTTCCTTTTTCCTTTTACTCTTTCTTTCTCTTCTTCCTTATTTCTTCTTATTCTCTCCCTTTTTTCCCTCCGTTCACTCCTTATCTGCCTCCTCCCTCTCTCTCTCTCTCTCTCCCTCTCTCTCTCATCTATCTTATCTCTATCTCTCTCTCTCTCTCTCTCTCTCTCTCTCTCTCTCTCTCTCTCTCTCTCTCTCTCCCTTCCCTCTCTTCTCCCTTCTCCTCTTCTCCCCTCTCCCCTCTCTCTCTCTCTCTTCTCTCTCTCTCTCTCTCTCTCTCTCTCTCTCTCTCTCTCTCTCTCTCTCTCTCTCTCTCTCTCTCTCTCTCTCTCTCTCTCTCTCACCTCTCTCCTACCTACTACCTCTCCTACCTACCTACTACCTCTCTCTCTCTCTCTCTCTCTCTCTCTCTCTCTCTCTCTCTCTCTCTCTCTCTCTCTCTCTCTCTCTCTCTCTCTCTCTCTCTCTCTCTCTCTCTCTCTCTCTCTCTCTCTCTCTCCCTCTCCCTCCTCCCTCCCTCTCCCTCTCCTCTCCCTCTCCCTCTCCCCTCTCCCTCTCCCCTCTCCTTCTCCTCTCCCTCTCCCTCTCTCCTGTCCTTCTTCACCCACTTTCTCTCTTACTCTCTATCTCTATTTTTCTATATATCTGTCCTTTCTTGTTTCCTTTCTTGCTCTTTCCTATACTCATTCACCCCACCCCTTCTCTATCTTTGTACCTCTTTCTTCATATTTCATCTCTCACTCACTCCCTACCTCACTTAATCACTGTCTCCTTCTCTTCTCATTCTCTCGTACACTATCGCTCTATTTTTTGTTACATTGCAATTGTTATTGTGGCTGGAGTCACCTTTTACAGTACATATCTGTTTCGAGATTTTCTTACATATAGTCGATGTATGTATTTGTACCGAAATCGTTTTACCTGTCTTCGGAGAATCGATGTGTCAGAATTGCTTTGGCCAATTTTAGAGTATCGTTGTATCAGTATCACCTTGGACAATTTTCTGTATTAATGCCAATTATTGCGTGAATGTGTGTTGGAAGGTGATCATGAGAATAAGAAGGAAGGTATTAATAAAATATACATATATATAATAATGTACTGAGTACTATCAGTATTTCTGTAATGAATAATCAAATGTGCAATTATTACTTTACTTCTTTCTATTTTCTTTGGATATTTTGTTAGAGTAGAATGATAGGGCAGTGAAGCATTCAGAAAATAAATTCATGAATATCATTTCCCTGCCACAAAAGAGAATATGAATCGGGGGAAAGACGGAACAAAGGGTGAAGGAAATTTGTAGAATTTGATGATCTGAAATTTATTCACTGAAATTTATTTAGCTTCAAACACATTATCTCTGTTTTCCCCTTCTGATAATAGCTAGAAATAATTGATGTTATGAAAATCAGTATGAAAATATTTAGAATGCTTATTGGGAAAGGAAATGATGTAGAACAAATCGTGTAGAGGGTCACCAACTTGGTAACTGGGTGTCATTTGAAATACTAATAGATAAATTTTATGAGTAAAGTATATCAGATAACTTAAATGAATCAGTGAGTGAAAAATATAAAATTTTCAACTTGATTCACACTTTATTCAATTGGAAATAAATGGAATCAGAAAAAAAGTTGATTCCTCCTGCATTTCGTCCATCTTATTTTTTTTATTGGTTTGTTTACTATTTTCTTTCGCCTTTTATATCTAGTTATCCTTACTTATTTCCTCCTTTTTTACAATTTATATCACAGTAACATATGTAAACAACAATGAGAGAAATCAGGAAAAAAACGCTGCACATGATCATGTCATCCACTTCATTTCCCAGCCATTAATGACAATAAACTCTTGTATACAACATTACACATCATTTTCAAAACTAAAATTATCTTTAAGTATAAAAATTGAAAGCAAAAATGGTATTTGGAACAGGGGCTACGTGTGAACCCTTAACACTTGCCTTCATGGGATTCGATCCCATGCCTGTTCGTCACGAAGTAGAGACGATACCACTGGACCACGGAGGTCCTTGACGAAATGGGAAGATCGTATATATTTGACTGTTTCATTACTCTACTTACTGTCTAAGGTGTTTTAAGATGGATATTTATGTTAGGAAGTCTTGTTGCATTCGAGATAGGTCTGTTTTTATTATAAAACACGAGGTCATCAGTATCACAGTGTTTATTCTATCATCAACGCAGTAGTAATTTTTATTATTATTAATTTTATCATCATTATCATTGGTTTTATTGTTGTTATTATTATTATTGTTATTATAATCATTGTTATTTCATTAAAGGGATTATTATCAAAAATATTATTACCATTATTATTATCATTATTAATAATAATAATAATAATAATAAAATAATAATAATAATTAATAATAATAATAATAATAATAATAATAATAATAATAATAATATAATAATAATATAATAATAATATGTATTATTCTATTGTTTATATATATATATATATATATATATATATATATATATATATATATATATATATATATATATATATATCATCAATACCGTTTGCTGAGAGTTTTAAGATGTATTTTTTTCTCTCTATACATCTATCTGCCGTTGCCTCACTCTCACTCTCTCATTCCTCATCTCTTCTAGCTATATATTTGTGTTTTTTTCCTTATTTATTTATTGCTCGCGCTATCGACAGTGCACATCAAGAAGGGAGGATGGCGTGTCTCTTCCTAATTCATAAAGGAACGCTTTTTTAATAAATTACGCATCAAGTACCATTAATGGACTTGTCAAGTTTTATATTCTAATTGTTATTGTGGTGTAGAATTAATTAAAGCATCAAACATGATTTCCAAAACACTACTACTGTGGTCATCTTTTTACACTGCATATCTGTTTTGAGATTTTCTTACAGTCTAGTATTGCCGATGCATCTGTTGGTATCAATATCGCTTTACCTGTCTTCGAAGTATCGATGTTGAACCAATTATCAAGTATCGGTATCGCCTTAAACAATATTCTGTATCGATGCTCTTTCACTGTTTGTATGGTATATAAGATGGAGATAATAAAAAAATAATAATTTTAGTAATTGACTAACTTCGTCCCAGTTTATCACTTATGTATTATAAAGTACTGAGTACTGTTAGTACTATGTAAAAATCAGAAAATGTGTTATTAGTTTACTCTCACTTTCTTCGGATATTTTGTCAGGCTAGAATGGCTGGTCGGAAAAGAGAAGCTTTCGGAAATAAATGCATAAATATCGAATTAAACAAATGCCATATCTGAAAATGAATCGGGGGAAAGACGAAACAAAGGTTATTGATCTGAAATTTATTCACTCTGAGAATGAAAACTAGAATGTGTAATTTCTGTCTTGTTTTACGGAAATAGTTTGACATATTTCGCTCTGTTAAATTATGAGATTAGTATGATCATTGTCAGAATAGATTGAGTTTACCCAAAGCCATTCCGTAAGTTATTTATTTTTCTTATTCTTTTATTTATTTATTTGGATTCGAACACCTTTTATTCTGCGTTTCCCTTCCATTAATAGCTGGAGATAATTGATAATAACAAAAATGGAATGGAAATATTTAGAAAATTGTAGGTGAAAGATGGAATAATGCACTGGCCGCATTGATATCATGACTTTATAACCTCTCTGACAGGGATTCGAACCCCCACCGCCATTGCAAAGAATTCACAAGACGGTCGTGTATCAGTGTATCAGTAGATAGAGTGCCTGTCTTGTGAATTCTTTGCAATGGCGGTGGGCTATAAATTCAAAATTGTGGGTAGAAGAAATGTAGAACATCTTATATACTTTATATACTGATTTTTTTTTTTTTTTTTTTTTTTGTATTATTCGGTATAATCAATCGTTTTTAATCACTTCAAAAAATGTGAACTAGCTGATAAATTGTTTCATTGTTATTTTTATTATCATCAAAGTTATTTACATTATCATCGTTATTATCGTCATCATTGTTGTCACTATTATTGTCATTATTATTGCTATTATAACCATTATTATTTTATAAATGATATTATTATTTTCAATATTATCATGATTATCATCATTATTGATATCATCATTGTTATTCTAATAATAATTACTACTATTATTATTATAGTTATTGTTCTTATAATCATCATATCATTATTACTATTATCATTATTAAAATTTTCATCTTTATTATTATTGTTATTATTATATTATTATCACTGCTATTATTTCATCATTATTATTATCATTACTATTGTTATGATTATCAACTTTTATCATTAATATTATTATTGTGACAATTATTGTTTTTATTATTATTACTGACATATTGTAATCATTATTATCATTCTTGACAATATCATTTTGATTATTATCATTATTATCAATTTCATTCTCACTATTATCATTAACATAATCGTCTATATTACTATCATGTGTCATCAGTATTATAATGTTTATCTAATCATAATTTATATTATTATTTTACTCCCCCTTCCCCCGAATAATATTTACGTCGGATACTATTTTTTATAGATAAAACCTCAGTCCCATTTTTAGAAATATATTAACCTCTATATATTATCATTCACTTTCTCTTTTCCCCACCCCCTCTCTATCTTTCTTTCCCTTTCTCCCTCCGTCTTCACTCCTTACCTGCTTCTCTCACTCTCACTCTCTCTCTCTCTCTCTCTCTCTCTCTCTCTCTCTCTCTCTCTCTCTCTCTCTCTCTCTCTCTCTCTCTCTCTCTCTCTCTCTCTCTCTCTCTCTCTCTCTCTCTCCTACCTATCTCTCTCTACCTACCTACCTCTCTCTACCTACCTACCTCTCTCTCTTACCTCTCTCTCTCTCTCTCTCTCTCTCTCTCTCTCTCTCTCTCTCTCTCTCTCTCTCTCTCTCTCTCTCCCTCTCTCTCCCTCTCCCTCTCCCTACCTCTCCCTCTCCCTCTCCCTCTCCCTCTCCTCTGTCTGTCCTTCGTCGCCCACTTTCTCTCTTACTCTCTATCTCTATTTTTCTATATTTCTGTCCTTTCTTTTTTCCTTTCTTGCTCTTTCCTATACTCATTCACCCCACCCCTTCTCTATCTTTGTACCTCTTTCTTCATATTTCATCTCTTTCACTCACTCCCTACCTCACTTAATCACTCTGTATCCCTCTCTTCTCATACTCTATAACACTATCGCTCTCTTTGGTTACATTGCAATTGTTATTGTGGCTGGAGTCACCTTTTACAGTACATATCTGTTTCGAGATTTTCTTACATATAGTCGATGTATGTATTTGTACCGAAATCGTTTTACCTGTCTTCGGAGAATCGATGTGTCAGAATTGCTTTGGCCAATTTTAGAGTATCGTTGTATCAGTATCACCTTGGAAATTTTTCTGTATTAATGCTAATTATTGCGTGAATGTGTGTTGGAAGGTGATCATGAGAAGAAGAAAGTATTTAAAATACAATATATATAATAATGTACTGAGTACTATCAGTATTTCTGTAATAGATAATCAAATGTGCAATTATTACTTTACTCTCTTCTATTTTCTTTGGATATTTTGTTAGAGTAGAATGATAGGGCAGTGAAGCATTCAGAAAATAAATTCATGAATATCATTTCCCTGCCACAAAAGAGAATATGAATCGGGGGAAAGACGGAACAAAGGGTGAAGGAAATTTGTAGAAATTTGATGATCTGAAATTTATTCACTGTAAGGGCGAAAACTATAATGAGTAATAACTGTTTTGTTTAATATAGAAAGATTTTGACATAATTCGCTCTGCTAGATAATGAAATTAGTAGGATCATTCAATCAGGCCAATCCGTGAGATTTTTTTTTTTTTTTTTTTTTTGCTTCAAACACATTATCTCTGTTTTCCCCTTCTGATAATAGCTAGAAATAATTGATGTTATGAAAATCAGTATGAAAATATTTAGAATGCTTATTGGGAAAGGAAATGATGTAGAACAAATCGTGTAGAGAGTCACCAACTTGGTAACTGGGTGTCATTTGAAATACTAATAGATAAATTTTGAGTAAAGTATATCAGATAACTTAAATGAATCATCAGTGAGTGAAAAATATAAATATTTCAACTTGATTCACACTTTATTCAATTGGAAATAAATAGAATCAGAAAAAAAAGTTGATTCCTCCTGCATTTCGGCCATCTTATTTTTGTTTTGATTGGTTTGTTTACTATTTTCTTTCGCCTTTTATATCTACTTATCCTTACTTATTTCCTCCTTTTTTACAATTTATATCACAGTAACATATGTAAACAACAATGAGAGAAATCAGGAAAAAAAACGCTGCACATGATCATGTCATCCACTTCATTTCCCAGCCATTAATGACAAGAAACTGTATACAACATTACACATCATTTTCAAAACTAAAATTATCTTTGAATATAAAAAATCAAAGCAAAAAGGGTATTTGGAACAGGGGCTACGTGTGAACCCTTAACACTTGCCTTCATGGGATTCGATCCCATGCCTGTTCGTCACGAAGTAGAGACGATACCACTGGACCACGGAGGTCCTTGACGAAATGGGAAGATCGTATAAATTTGACTGTTTCATTACTCTACTTACTGTCTAAGGTGTTTTAAGATGGATATTTATGTTAGGAAGTCTTGTTGCATTCGAGACAGGTCTGTTTTTATTATAAAACACGAGGTCATCAGTATCACAGTGTTTATTCTATCATCAACGCAGTAGTAATTTTTATTATTATTAATTTTATCATCATTATCATTGGTTTTATTGTTGTTATTATTATTATTGTTATTATAATCATTGTTATTTCATTAAAGGGATTATTATCAAAAATAATATTATTACCATTTATTATTATTATAATATAATAATAATAATAATAATATAATATAATATATAAATATAATAATATATTATTATTATTATTATTATTATTATTATCATTATTATTATTATTATTATTATTATTATTATTATTATTATTATTATTATTATTATTATTATTGCTGCTGTGTTATTATTTTCATCATTATTATTAACATCATCATTATTACTATTATCCTTAGCATTTTCATCGTTACCATTATTATTTCATTAGCATTATTCATTACTGTTATGATTGTGTTTATCTTTTTATCATTATTATTGTTATTGTTAATGTTCTTATTATGTTTATGACTATGGGTATGTTTATTGTTATCATTATTATTATTGATATATTATAATCATTATCATCGTTTACTTTATCATTTTATCATTATCATCATTATCATTTTGATTCTTACTATTAATGTCATTAAAATTAAAATCGTCGTCTATATTACTGTCATGTGCAACTGTTGAAATAGTTTTTGGTGCGAGTATCGTCTATGCATGCAATGGTATCAATATCGTTTCACTTGTCTTAGAAGAAGCGATGTGTCCGAATCTTTTTTGTCAATTTTAAAGTATTGGTGTATCAGCATCATCTTAGTTAATTTTCTGTAGCGATGTTAATTATTGTGCACGTGTGTTCAGATAGGTTTAGCGATAACAAAGAACTAGAATTGCTACAATATATAAATAGCATAAATTTTAATATATATTAAAATGTACTAAATACCATAAGTACTTCTATAACAAAATTAAACTGTGTAATTAATAGTTTACTCCCTCTCACTTTCTCCGGATATTTAGATAAGATAGAATGGTAGGCCAGTGAAGTATTCGGAAAATAAATTCATAAAAATCATTTTAAACATAAATGCTATTTCAATTTCACGAAAGACAATATGATTCGAGGGAAAGACAGAGCAAAGTGTGAAGGGAATTTGGAGAGAAATTTGTTGATCATCTGAAAGTTATTCCCTGAGGGTGAAATTGTTATTATTTCATTATCATATTCATCATTACTATTACTATGATTGTGTTTCTCTTTTATCATTATCATTTTTATTGTTATCATTATATTTATGTGTATGATTATTGTTATTATTATTATTGATATATGATCAATATGATCATCGTTGACATTATCATTTTTATCATTATCATCATTATTATCATTTTCATCCTTACTATTAATATCATTAACGTTAACATCATCGTCTATATCACTATCATGCCCACACTCTTGAAATCGGTGCAAGAAGTCAATAGTATTAATGTTTATTTTATCATCCTTCCTACCCCCAATTAATGGTCATATCGATTTTATGTATATATATATATATATATATATATATATATATATATATATATATATATATATAAATCATCAATACCGTTTGCTGAGAGTTTTAAGAAGTATTTTTTTCTCTCTATACATCTATCTGCCGTTGCCTCACTCTCACTCTCTCATTCCTCATCTCTCCTAGCTATATATTTGTGTGTGTTTTTCTTCCTTTCTATATTGCTCGCGCTATCGACAGTGGACATCAAGAAGGGAGGATAGTGTCTCTTTTCCTGATTCATAAAAGAACGCTTTTTTAAATAAATTACGCATCAAGTACCATTAATGGACTTGTCAAGTTTTATATTCTAATTGTTATTGTGGTGTAGAATTAATTAAAGCATCAACATGATTTCCAAAACACTACTACTGTGGTCATCTTTTACACTGCATATTTGTTTGAGATTTTCTTACAGTCTAGTATTGCCGATGCATCTGTTGGTATCAATATCGCTTTACCTGTCTTCGAAGTATCGATGTTGAACCAATTATCAAGTATCGGTATCGCCTTAAACAATATTCTGTATCGATGCTATTCACTGTTTGTATGGGTATATAAAGATGGAGATAATAAAAAAAATAATTTTAGTAATTGACTAACTTCGTCTCCAGTTTATCACTATGTATTATAAAGTACTGAGTACTGTTAGTACCTATGTAAAAATCAGAAAATGTGTTATTAGTTTACTCTCACTTTCTTCGGATATTTTGTCAGGCTAGAATGGCTGGTCGGAAAAGAGAAGCTTTCGGAAATAAATGCATAAATATCGAATTAAACAAATGCCATATCTGAAAATGAATCGGGGGAAAGACGAAACAAAGGTTATTGATCTGAAATTTATTCACTCTGAGAATGAAAACTAGAATGTGTAATTTCTGTCTTGTTTTACGGAAATAGTTTGACATATTTCGCTCTGTTAAATTATGAGATTAGTATGATCATTGTCAGAATAGATTGAGTTTACCCAAAGCCATTCCGTAAGTTATTTATTTTCTTATTCTTTTATTTATTTATTTGGATTCGAACACCTTTTATTCTGCGTTTCCCTTCTATTAATAGCTGGAGATAATTGATAATAACAAAAAATGGTATGGAAATATTTAGAAAATTGTGGGTGAAAGATGGAATAATGCACTGGCCGCATTGATATCATGACTTTATAACCTCTCTGACAGGGATTCGAACCCCCACCGCCATTGCAAGAATTCACAAGACGGTCGTGTATCAGTGTATCAGTAGATAGAGTGCCTGTCTTGTGAATTCTTTGCAATGGCGGTGGGCGGTCATTATAAATTCAAAATTGTGGGTAGAAGAAATGTAGAACATCTTATATACTTTATATACTGATTTTTTTTTTTTTTTTTTTTTTTTTTGTATTATTCAGTATAATCAATATCGTTTTTAATCACTTCAAAAAATGTGAACTAGCTGATAAATTGTTTCATTGTTATTTTTATTATCATCAAAGTTATTTACATTATCATCGTTATTATCGTCATCATTGTTGTCACTATTATTGTCATTATTATTGCTATTATACCATTATTATTTATAAATGATATTATTGTTTTCAATTATCATGATTATCATCATTATTGATATCATCATTGTTATTCTAATAATAATTACTACTATTATTATTATAGTTATTGTTCTTATAATCATCATATCATTATTACTATTATCATTATTAAAATTTTCATCTTTATTATTATTGTTATTATTATATTATTATCACTGCTATTATTTCATCATTATTATTATCATTACTATTGTTATGATTATCAACTTTTATCATTAATATTATTATTGTGACAATTATTGTTTTTATTATTATTACTGACATATTGTAATCATTATTATCATTCTGACAATATCATTTTGATTATTATCATTATTATCAATTTCATTCTCACTATTATCATTAACATAATCGTCTATATTACTATCATGTGTCATCAGTATTATAATGTTTATCTAATCATAATTTATATTATTATTTTACTCCCCCTTCCCCGAATAATATTTACGTCGGATACTATTTTTTATAGATAAAACCTCAGTCCCATTTTTAGAATATATTAACCTCTATATTATCATTCACTTTCTCTTTTCCCCACTCTATCTTTCTTTCCTTTCTCCTCCGTCTTCACTCCTTACCTGCTCTCTCTCTCTCTCTCTCTCTCTCTCTCTCTCTCTCTCTCTCTCTCTCTCTCTCTCTCTCTCTCTCTCTCTCTCTCTCTCTCTCTCTCTCTCTCTCCTACCTCTCTCTCTTCTACCTCCTACCTCTCTCTACCTATCTCTCTCTCTCTCTCTCTCTCTCTCTCTCTCTCTCTCTCTCTCTCTCTCTCTCTCTCTCTCTCTCTCTCTCTCTCTCTCTCTCTCTCTCTCTCCCTCTCTCTCTCCCTCTCCCTTCCCTTTCCCTCTTCCCTTCCCTTTCCTCCCTTCCCTCTCCCTCTCCCTCTCCCTCTCTCCCTCTCCTCTCCCTCTCCCTCTCCCTCTCCCTCTCCCTCCTGTCCTTCGTCGCCCACTTTCTCTCTTACTCTCTATCTCTATTTTTCTATATTTCTGTCCTTTCTTTTTTCCTTTCTTGCTCTTTCCTATACTCATTCACCCCACCCCTTCTCTATCTTTGTACCTCTTTCTTCATATTTCATCTCTTTCACTCACTCCCTACCTCACTTAATCACTCTGTCTCCTTCTCTCTCATTCTCTATACACTATCGCTCTATTTTTTGTTACATTGCAATTGTTATTGTGGCTGGAGTCACCTTTTACAGTACATATCTGTTTCGAGATTTTCTTATATATAGTCGATGTATGTATTTGTACCGAAATCGTTTTACCTGTCTTCGGAGAATCGATGTGTCAGAATTGCTTTGGCCAATTTTAGAGTATCGTTGTATCAGTATCACCTTGGAAAATTTTCTGTATTAATGCTAATTATTGCGTGAATGTGTGTTGGAAGGTGATCATGAGAAGAACTAATGGTATTTGTGAAAATACAATATATATAATAATGTACTGAGTACTATCAGTATTTCTGTAATAAATAATCAAATGTGCAATTATTACTTTACTTCTTTCTATTTTCTTTGGATATTTTGTTAGAGTAGAATGATAGGGCAGTGAAGCATTCAGAAAATAAATTCATGAATATCATTTCCCTGCCACAAAAGAATATGAATCGGGGAAAGACGGAACAAAGGGTGAAGGAAATTTGTTGAAATTTGATCTGAAATTTATTCACTGTAAGGGCGAAAACTATAATGAGTAATAACTGTTTTTTTAATATAGAAATAACATAATTCGCTCTGCTAGATAATGAAATTAGTAGGATCATTCAATCAGGCCAATCCGTGAGAATTTTTTTTTTTTTTAGCTTCAAACACGTTATCTCTGTTTTCCCCTTCTGATAATAGCTAGAAATAATTGATGTTATTGATATCAGTATGAAAATATTTAGAATGCTTATTGGGAAAGGAAATGATGTAGAACAAATCGTGTAGAGGGTCACCAACTTGGTAACTGGGTGTCATTTGAAATACTAATAGATAAATTTTATGAGTAAAGTATATCAGATAACTTAAATGAATCATCAGTGAGTGAAAAATATAAATATTTCAACTTGATTCACACTTTATTCAATTGGAAATAAATGGAATCAGAAAAAAAAGTTGATTCCTCCTGCATTTCGGCCATCTTATTTTTGTTTTGATTGGTTTGTTTACTATTTTCTTTCGCCTTTTATATCTACTTATCCTTACTTATTTCCTCCTTTTTTACAATTTATATCACAGTAACATATGTAAACAACAATGAGAGAAATCAGGAAAAAAAACGCTGCACATGATCATGTCATCCACTTCATTTCCCAGCCATTAATGACAAGAAACTCTTGTATACAACATTACACATCATTTTCAAAACTAAAATTATCTTTAAATATAAAAATTGAAAGCAAAAATGGTATTTGGAACAGGGGCTACGTGTGAACCCTTAACACTTGCCTTCATGGGATTCGATCCCATGCCTGTTCGTCACGAAGTAGAGACGATACCACTGGACCACGGAGGTCCTTGACGAAATGGGAAGATCGTATAATTTGACTGTTTCATTACTCTACTACTTTCTAGGTGTTTTAAAGATGGATATTTTAGGTATGTTAGCATTCGAGAAGGTCAGTTTTTTATTATAAACACGAGGTCATCAGTCATAGTAGTGTTTATTCTAATATCAACGCAGCAATTATTTATTATTATTAATTTTATATCATTATCATTGGTTTTATTGTTGTTATTATTATTATTGTTATTATAATCATTGTTATTTCATTAAAGGGATTANTTCGATCCCATGCCTGTTCGTCACGAAGTAGAGACGATACCACTGGACCACGGAGGTCCTTGACGAAATGGGAAAGATCGTATAAATTTGACTGTTTCATTACTCTACTTACTGTCTAAGGTGTTTTAAGATGGATATTTATGTTAGGAAGTCTTGTTGCATTCGAGACAGGTCTGTTTTTATTATAAAACACGAGGTCATCAGTATCACAGTGTTTATTCTATCATCAACGTAGTAGTAATTATTATATTAATTTTATCATCATTATCATTGGTTTATTGTTGTTATTATTATTATTGTTATTATAATCATTGTTATTTCATTAAAGGGATTATTATCAAAAATAATATTATTACCATTATTATTATTATCATATAATAATAATAATAATAATAATAATAATAATAATGAATAATAATAATAATAAATAATTAATCATTATTATTATTATTATTATTATTATATTATTATTATTATTTATTATTATTATTATTATTATCATTATATTATTATTATTATTATTATTGCATTATTTATTATTATTACTGCTGTTGTTATTATTTTCATCATTATTATTAACATCATCATTATTACTATTATCCTTAGCATTTTTATCGTTACCATTATTATTTCATTAGTATTATTATCATCATTACTGTTATGATTGTGTTTATCTTTTTATCATTATTATTGTTATTGTTAATGTTCTTATTATGTTTATGACTATGGGTATGTTTATTGTTATCATTATTATTATTGATATATTATAATCATTATCATCGTTTACTTTATAATTTTATCATTATCATCATTATCATTTTGATTCTTACTATTAATGTCATTAAAATTAAAATCATCGTCTATATTACTGTCATGTGCAACTGTTGAAATAGTTTTTGGTGCGAATATCGTCTATGCATGTAATGGTATCAATATCGTTTCACTTGTCTTAGAAGAAGCGATGTGTCCGAATCTTTTTTGTCAATTTTAAAGTATTGGTGTATCAGCATCATCTTAGTTAATTTTCTGTAGCGATGTTAATTATTGTGCACGTGTGTTCAGATATGTTAAGCGATAACAAAGAACGAATTGATACAATATATAAGATAGCATAAATTTCAATATATATTAAAATGTACTGAAATAAACTATAACAAAATTATTAACTGTGTAATTAATAGTTTACTCCCTCTCACTTTCTCCGGATATTTAGATAAGATAGAATGGTAGGCCAGTGAAGTATTCGGAAAATAAATTCATAAAAATCATTTTAAACATAAATGCTATTTCAATTTCACGAAAGACAATATGATTCGAGGGAAAGACAGAGCAAAGTGTGAAGGGAATTTGGAGAGAAATTTGTTGATCATCTGAAAGTTATTCCCTGAGGGTGAAATTGTTATTATTTCATTATCATTATCATCATCATTACTATTACTATGATTGTGTTTATCTTTTATCATTATCATTTTTATTGTTATTATTATATTTATGTGTATGATTATTGTTATTATTATCATTATTGATATATGATTATTATGATCATCGTTGACATTATCATTTTTATCATTATTATCATTTTCATCCTTATTATTAATATCATTAACGTTAACATCATCGTCTCTATTATTATCATGCCCAACTCTTGAAATAATTTTGGTGCAAGAAGTCAATAGTATTATAATGTTTATTTTATCATCATTCCTACTAATATGCTTGTTCATTTGACCCCACCCACCCCCAATTAATGGTCATATCGATTTTATATATATATATATATATATATATATATATATATATATATATATATATATATATATATCAATACCGTTTGCTGAGAGTTTTAAGATGTATTTTTTTCTCTCTATACATCTATCTGCCGTTGCCTCACTCTCACTCTCTGATTCCTCATCTCTCTATATATTTGTGTGTTTTTCTTTCTTTATTGCTCGCGCTATCGACAGTGGACATCAAGAAGGGAGGATGGCGTCTCTCTTCCTAATTCATAAAGGAACGCTTTTTTAAATAAATTACGCATCAAGTACCATTAATGGACTTGTCAAGTTTTATATTCTAATTGTTATTGTGGTGTAGAATTAATTAAAGCATCAACACATGATTTCCAAAAACACTACTACTGTGGTCATCTTTTTACACTGCATATCTGTTTTGAGATTTTCTTACAGTCTAGTATTGCCGATGCATCTGTTGGTATCAATATCGCTTTACCTGTCTTCGAAGTATCGATGTTGAACCAATTATCAAGTATCGGTATCGCCTTAAACAATATTCTGTATCGATGCTATTCACTGTTTGTATGGGTATATAAAGATGGAGATAATAAAAAATAATAATTTTAGTAATTGCTTGACTAACTTCGTCTCCAGTTTATCACTATTTATTTTAAAGTACTGAGTACTGTTAGTACCTATGTAAAAATCAGAAAATGTGTTATTAGTTTACTCTCACTTTCTTCGGATATTTTGTCAGGCTAGAATGGCTGGTCGGAAAAGAGAAGCTTTCGGAAATAAATGCATAAATATCGAATTAAACAAATGCCATATCTGAAAATGAATCGGGGGAAAGACGAAACAAAGGTTATTGATCTGAAATTTATTCACTCTGAGAATGAAAACTAGAATGTGTAATTTCTGTCTTGTTTTACGGAAATAGTTTGACATATTTCGCTCTGTTAAATTATGAGATTAGTATGATCATTCAGTGAGAATAGATTTACCCAAAGCCATTCCGTAAGTTATTTATTTTCTTATTCTTTTATTTATTTATTTGGATTCGAACACCTTTTATTCTGCGTTTCCCTTCTATTAATAGCTGGAGATAATTGATAATAACAAAAAATGGTATGGAAATATTTAGAAAATTGTGGGTGAAAGATGGAATAATGCACTGGCCGCATTGATATCATGAATTTATAACCTCTCTGACAGGGATTCGAACCCCCACCGCCATTGCAATTGACGGTCGTGTATCAGTGTATCAGTAGATAGAGTGCCTGTCTTGTGAATTCTTTGCAATGGCGGTGGGCTATAAATTCAAAATTGTGGGTAGAAGAAATGTAGAACATCTTATATACTTTATATACTGATTTTTTTTTTTTTTTTTGTATTATTCAGTATAATCAATATCGTTTTTAATCACTTCAAAAAATGTGAACTAGCTGATAAATTGTTTCATTGTTATTTTTATTATCATCAAAGTTATTTACATTATCATCGTTATTATCGTCATCATTGTTGTCACTATTATTGTCATTATTATTGCTATTATAACCATTATTATTTTATAAATGATATTATTGTTTTCAAAATTATCATGATTATCATCATTATTGATATCATCATTGTTATTCTAATAATAATTACTACTATTATTATTATAGTTATTGTTCTTATAATCATCATATCATTATTACTATTATCATTATTAAAATTTTCATCTTTATTATTATTGTTATTATTATATTATTATCACTGCTATTATTTCATCATTATTATTATCATTACTATTGTTATGATTAACTTTTATCATTAATATTATTATTTGTGACAATTATTGTTTTTATTATTATTACTGACATATTGTAATCATTATTATCATTCTTGACAATATCATTTTGATTATTATCATTATTATCAATTTCATTCTCACTATTATTCATTAACATAATCGTCTATATTACTATCATGTGTCATCAGTATTATAATGTTTATCTAATCATAATTTATATTATTATTTTACTCCCCCTTCCCCCGAATAATATTTACGTCGGATACTATTTTTTATAGATAAAACCTCAGTCCCATTTTTAGAAATATATTAACCTCTATATATTATCATTCACTTTCTCTTTTCCCCACCCCCTCTCTATCTTTCTTTCCCTTTCTCCGTCTTCACTCCTTACCTGCCTCTCTCTCTCTCTCTCTCTCTCTCTCTCTCTCTCTCTCTCTCTCTCTCTCTCTCTCTCTCTCTCTCTCTCTCTCTCTCTCTCTCTCTCTCTCTCTCTCTCTCTCTCTCTCTCTCTCCTCTCTACCTCCTCTCTCTCTACCTACCTACCTCTCTCTACCTACCTACCTCTCTCTCTACCTACCTCTCTCTCTCTCTCTCTCTCTCTCTCTCTCTCTCTCTCTCTCTCTCTCTCTCTCTCTCTCTCTCTCTCTCTCTCTCTCTCTCTCTCTCTCTCTCTCCTCTCTCTCTCTCTCTCTCTCTCTCTCCCTCTCTCCTCTCCCTCTCCCTCTCCCTCTCCCTCTCCCTCTCCCTCTCCCTGTGTCCTTCGTCGCCACTTTCTCTCTTACTCTCTATCTCTATTTTTTCTATATTCTGTCCTTTCTTTTTTCCTTTCTTGCTCTTTCCTATACTCATTCACCCCACCCCTTCTCTATCTTTGTACCTCTTTCTTCATATTTCATCTCTTTCACTCACTCCCTACCTCACTTAATCACTCTGTCTCCTTCTCTTCTCATACTCTCTAACACTATCGCTCTCTTTTTTGTTACATTGCAATTGTTATTGTGGCTGGAGTCACCTTTTACAGTACATATCTGTTTCGAGATTTTCTTATATATAGTCGATGTATGTATTTGTACCGAAATCGTTTTACCTGTCTTCGGAGAATCGATGTGTCAGAATTGCTTTGGCCAATTTTAGAGTATCGTTGTATCAGTATCACCTTGGAAATTTTCTGTATTAATGCTAATTATTGCGTGAATGTGTGTTGGAAGGTGATCATGAGAATAAGAAAGTATTAAAATACAATATATATAATAATGTACTGAGTACTATCAGTATTTCTGTAATGAATAATCAAATGTGCAATTATTACTTTACTCCTTTCTATTTTCTTTGGATATTTTGTTAGAGTAGAATGATAGGCAGTGAAGCATTCAGAAAATAAATTCATGAAAATCATTTCCCTGCCACAAAAGAGAATATGAATCGGGGGAAAGACGGAACAAAGGGTGAAGGAAATTTGTAGAAATTTGATGATCTGAAATTTATTCACTGTGAAGGCGAAAACTATAATGAGTAATAACTGTTTTGTTTAATATAGAAAGATTTTGACATAATTCGCTCTGCTAGATAATGAAATTAGTAGGATCATTCAATCAGGCCAATCCGTGAGAATTTTTTTTTTTTTTTTTTTTTTTTTTTTTTAGCTTCAAACACGTTATCTCTGTTTTCCCCTTCTGATAATAGCTAGAAATAATTGATGTTATGAAAATCAGTATGAAAATATTTAGAATGCTTATTGGGAAAGGAAATGATGTAGAACAAATCGTGTAGAGAGTCACCAACTTGGTAACTGGGTGTCATTTGAAATACTAATAGATAAATTTTATGAGTAAAGTATATCAGATAACTTAAATGAATCATCAGTGAGTGAAAAATATAAATATTTCAACTTGATTCACACTTTATTCAATTGGAAATAAATAGAATCAGAAAAAAAAGTTGATTCCTCCTGCATTTCGGCCATCTTATTTTTTTTATTGGTTTGTTTACTATTTTCTTTCGCCTTTTATATCTAGTTATCCTTACTTATTTCCTCCTTTTTTACAATTTATATCACAGTAACATATGTAAACAACAATGAGAGAAATCAGGAAAAAAACGCTGCACATGATCATGTCATCCACTTCATTTCCCAGCCATTAATGACAAGAAACTCTTGTATACAACATTACACATCATTTTCAAAACTAAAATTATCTTTGAATATAAAAAATCAAAGCAAAAAGGGTATTTGGAACAGGGGCTACGTGTGAACCCTTAACACTTGCCTTCATGGGATTCGATCCCATGCCTGTTCGTCACGAAGTAGAGACGATACCACTGGACCACGGAGGTCCTTGACGAAATGGGAAGATCGTATAAATTTGACTGTTTCATTACTCTACTTACTGTCTAAGGTGTTTTAAGATGGATATTTATGTTAGGAAGTCTTGTTGCATTCGAGACAGGTCTGTTTTTATTATAAAACACGAGGTCATCAGTATCACAGTGTTTATTCTATCATCAACGCGGTAGTAATTTTTATTATTATTAATTTTATCATCATTATCATTGGTTTTATTGTTGTTATTATTATTATTGTTATTATAATCATTGTTATTTCATTAAAGGGATTATTATCAAAAATAATATTATTACCATTATTATTATCATTATTATTATTAATAATAATAATAATAATATAATAATAAATAATAATAATAATAATATAATAAATAATAAATATAATATTATTATTATTATTATCATTATCATTATCATTATCATTATCATTATCATTATTATCATTATTATTATTGATTATTTTCATCATTATTATTAACATCATCATTATTACTATTATCCTTAGCATTTTTATACCATTATTATTTCATTAGCATCATTATTATTATTATTGTTAATGTTCTTATTATGTTTATGACTATGGGTATGTTTATTGTTATCATTATTATTATTGATATATTATAATCATTATCATCGTTTACTTTATCATTTTATCATTATCATCATTATTTTTTGATTCTTTATTAGTGTCATTAAAATTAAAATCGTCGTCTATATTACTGTCATGTGCAACTGTTGAAATAGTTTTTTGGTGCGAGTATCGTCTATGCATGTAATGTATCAATATCGTTTCACTTGTCTTAGAAGAAGCGATGTGTCCGAATTTTTTTGTCAATTTTAAAGTATTGGTGTATCGTTAATTATTGTGCACGTGTGTTCAGATAGGTTTAGCGATAACAAAGAACTAGAATTGTTACAATATATAAATAGCATAAATTTTAATATATATTAAAATGTACTAAATACCATAAGTATTTCTATAACAAATTATTAACTGTGTAATTAATAGTTTATTCCCTCTCACTTTCTCCGGATATTTAGATAAGATAGAATGGTAGGCCAGTGAAGTATTCGGAAAATAAATTCATAAAAATCATTTTAAACATAAATGCTATTTCAATTTCACGAAAGACAATATGATTCGAGGGAAATTGAAGGGAATTTGGAGAGAAATTTGTTGATCATCTGAAAGTTATTCCCTGAGGGTGAAATTGTTATTATTTCATTATCATTATCATCATCATTACTATTACTATGATTGTGTTTATCTTTTATCATTATCTTTTTTATTGTTATTATTATATTTATGTGTATGATTATTGTTATTATTATCATTATTGATATATGATTATTATGATCATCGTTGACATTATCATTTTTATCATTATTATCATTTTCATCCTTATTATTAATATCATTAACGCTAACATCATCATCTCTATTATTATCATGCCCAACTCTTTAGGGGCGCGAAGTATTCAAGCTATTTCAATTTTATGATTTGCGAACCCCATTATCATTATCATCATTACTATTACTATAATTGTGGTGACATCGTTGACATTATCATTTATCATTATTATCATTTTCATCCTTATATTAATATCATTAACGTTAACATCATCGTCTATATCACTATCATGCCCACACTCTTGAAATAATTTTGGTGCAAGAAGTCAATAGTATTAATGTTTATTTTATCGGTCATATCGATTTGGTATATATATGTTTGCTGAGAGTTTTAAGATGTATTTTTTTCTCTCTATACATCTATCTGCCGTTGCCTCACTCTCACTCTCTGATTCCTCATCTCTTCTAGCTATATATTTTGTGTGTTTTTCCTTTCTATATTGCTCGCGCTATCGACAGTGGACATCAAGAAGGGAGGATGGCGTCTCTCTTCCTAATTCATAAAGGAACGCTTTTTTTTTAATAAATTACGCATCAAGTACCATTAATGGACTTGTCAAGTTTTATATTCTAATTGTTATTGTGGTGTAGAATTAATTAAAGCATCAACACATGATTTCCAAAAACTGTGGTCATCTTTTTACACTGCATATTTGTTTTGAGATTTTCTTACAGTCTAGTATTGCCGATGCATCTGTTGGTATCAATATCGCTTTACCTGTCTTCGAAGTATCGATGTTGAACCAATTATCAAGTATCGGTATCGCCTTAAACAATATTCTGTATCGATGCTATTCACTGTTTGTATGGGTATATAAAGATGGAGATAATAAAAAATAATAATTTTAGTAATTGACTAACTTCGTCCCCAGTTTATCATTATGTATTATAAAGTACTGAGTACTGTTAGTATCTATGTAAAAATCAGAAAATGTGTTATTAGTTTACTCTCACTTTCTTCGGATATTTTGTCAGGCTAGAATGGCTGGTCGGAAAAGAGAAGCTTTCGGAAATAAATGCATAAATATCGAATTAAACAAATGCCATATCTGAAAATGAATCGGGGGAAAGACGAAACAAAGGTTATTGATCTGAAATTTATTCACTCTGAGAATGAAAACTAGAATGTGTAATTTCTGTCTTGTTTTACGGAAATAGTTTGACATATTTCGCTCTGTTAAATTATGAGATTAGTATGATCATTGTCAGAATAGATTGAGTTTACCCAAAGCCATTCCGTAAGTTATTTATTTTCTTATTCTTTTATTTATTTATTTGGATTCGAACACCTTTTATTCTGCGTTTCCCTTCTATTAATAGCTGGAGATAATTGATAATAACAAAAAATGGTATGGAAATATTTAGAAAATTGTGGGTGAAAGATGGAATAATGCACTGGCCGCATTGATATCATGACTTTATAACCTCTCTGACAGGGATTCGAACCCCCACCGCCATTGCAAAGAATTCACAAGACGGTCGTGTATCAGTGTATCAGTAGATAGAGTGCCTGTCTTGTGAATTCTTTGCAATGGCGGTGGGGTTCGAATATATAAATTCAAAATTGTGGGTAGAAGAAATGTAGAACATCTTATATACTTTATATACTGATTTTTTTTTTTTTTTTTTTTTTTTTTTTTATTCGTATAATCAATATCGTTTTTAATCACTTCAAAAAATGTGAACTAGCTGATAAATTGTTTCATTGTTATTTTTATTATCATCAAAGTTATTTACATTATCATCGTTATTATCGTCATCATTGTTGTCACTATTATTGTCATTATTATTGCTATTATAACCATTATTATTTTATAAATGATATTATTGTTTTCAATATTATCATGATTATCATTATTGATATCATCATTGTTATTCTAATAATAATTACTACTATTATTATTATAGTTATTGTTCTTATAATCATCATATCATTATTACTATTATCATTATTAAAATTTTCATCTTTATTATTATTGTTATTATTATATTATTATCACTGCTATTATTTCATCATTATTATTATCATTACTATTGTTATGATTATCAACTTTTATCATTAATATTATTATTGTGACAATTATTGTTTTTATTATTATTACTGACATATTGTAATCATTATTATCATTCTTGACAATATCATTTTGATTATTATCATTATTATCAATTTCATTCTCACTATTATCATTAACATAATCGTCTATATTACTATCATGTGTCATCAGTATTATAATGTTTATCTAATCATAATTTATATTATTATTTTACTCCCCTTCCTCCGAATAATATTTAAGTCGGATACTATTTTTATAGATAAAACCTCAGTCCCATTTTTAGAAATATATTAACCTCTATATATTATCATTCACTTTCTCTTTTCCCCACCCCCTCTCTATCTTTCTTTCCCTTTCTCCCTCCGTCTTCACTCCTTACCACTCTCTCTCTCTCTCTCTCTCTCTCTCTCTCTCTCTCTCTCTCTCTCTCTCTCTCTCTCTCTCTCTCTCTCTCTCTCTCTCTCTCTCTTCTCTCTCTCTCTCTCTCTCTCTCTCTCTCTCTCTCTCTCTCTCTCTCTCTCTCTCTCTCTCTCCTCTCCTCTCTCTCTCTCTCTCTCTCTCTCTCTCTCTCTCTCTCCTCTCTCCCCCTCTCTCTCCTCNTCTCTCTCTCTCTTCTACCTCTCTCTCTCTCTACCTCTCTCTCCTTTCTCTACCTCTCTCTTCTCTCTACCTCTCTCCCTTCTCTACCTCTCTCCTCTCCCTCTCTCTCCTCTCCCTCTCCCTCTCCCTCTCTCTCTCTCTCTCTTCTCTCTCTCTCTCTCTCTCTCTCTCTCTCTCTCTCTCTCCTCTCTCTCTCTCCTCTCCCTCTCTCTCCTCCCCCCTCTCTCTCTCTCTCTCTCTCTCTCTCTCTCTCTCTCTCTCTCTCTCTCTCTCTCTCTCTCTCTCTCTCTCTCTCTCCTCTCTCTCTCTCTCTCTCTCTCTTCTCCTCTCTCTACCTACCTCTCTCTTCCTCTCTCTCTCTCTCTCTCTCTCTCTCTCTCTCTCTCTCTCTCTCTCTCCTCTCTCTCTCTCTCTCTCTCTCTCTCTCTCCTCTCTCCTCTCCCTCTCCCTCTCTCCTCTCCTCTCCCTCTCCTTCTCCTCTCCTTCTCCTTCTCCTTCTCCTCTCCTCTCCCTCTCCTCTCCCTCTCCCTCTCTCTCTCTCCTGTCCTGTCGCCCACTTTTCTCTTACTTTCTATCTCTATTTTTCTATATATCTGTCCTTTCTTGTTTCCTTTCTTGCTCTTTCCTATACTCATTCACCCCACCCCTTCTCTATCTTTGTACCTCTTTCTTCATATTTCATCTCTCACTCACTCCTTACCTCACTTAATCACTGTCTCCTTCTCTTCTCATACTCTCGTACACTATCGCTCTATTTTTTGTTACATTGCAATTGTTATTGTGGCTGGAGTCACCTTTTACAGTACATATCTGTTTCGAGATTTTCTTACATATAGTCGATGTATGTATTTGTACCGAAATCGTTTTACCTGTCTTCGGAGAATCGATGTGTCAGAATTGCTTTGGCCAATTTTAGAGTATCGTTGTATCAGTATCACCTTGGAAAATTTTCTGTATTAATGCTAATTATTGCGTGAATGTGTGTTGGAAGGTGATTATGAGGAAGAATGTATTTGCTAAAATACAATATATATAATAATGTACTGAGTACTATCAGTATTTCTGTAATAAATAATCAAATGTGCAATTATTACTTTACTTCTTTCTATTTTCTTTGGATATTTTGTTAGAGTAGAATGATAGGCCGGTGAAGCATTCAGAAAATAAATTCATGAATATCATTTCCCTGCCACAAAAGAGAATATGAATCGGGGGAAAGACGGAACAAAGGGTGAAGGAAATTTGTAGAATTTGATGATCTGAAATTTATTCACTGTAAGGGCGAAAACTATAATGAGTAATAACTGTTTTGTTTAATATAGAAAGACTTTGACATAATTCGCTAGATAATGAAATTAGTAGGATCATTCAATCAGGCCAATCCGTGAGATTTTTTTTTTTTTTTTTTTTTTTTTAGCTTCAAACAAATTATCTGTTTTCCCCTTCTGATAATAGCTAGAAATAATTGATGTTATGAAAATCAGTATGAAAATATTTAGAATGCTTATTGGGAAAGGAAATGATGTAGAACAAATCGTGTAGAGAGTCACCAACTTGGTAACTGGGTGTCATTTGAAATACTAATAGATAAATTTTATGAGTAAAGTATATCAGATAAATGAATCATCAGTGAGTGAAAAATATAAATATTTCAACTTGATTCACACTTTATTCAATTGGAAATAAATAGAATCAGAAAAAAAAAGTTGATTCCTCCTGCATTTCGGCCATCTTATTTTTGTTTTGATTGGTTTGTTTACTATTTTCTTTCGCCTTTTATATCTAGTTATCCTTACTTATTTCCTCCTTTTTTACAATTTATATCACAGTAACATATGTAAACAACAATGAGAGAAATCAGGAAAAAAACGCTGCACATGATCATGTCATCCACTTCATTTCCCAGCCATTAATGACAAGAAACTCTTGTATACAACATTACACATCATTTTCAAAACTAAAATTATCTTTAAATATAAAAATTGAAAGCAAAAATGGTATTTGGAACAGGGGCTACGTGTGAAGCCTTAACACTTGCCTTCATGGGATTCGATCCCATGCCTGTTCGTCACGAAGTAGAGACGATACCACTGGACCACGGAGGTCCTTGACGAAATGGGAAGATCGTATATATTTGACTGTTTCATTACTCTACTTACTGTCTAAGGTGTTTTAAGATGGATATTTATGTTAGGAAGTCTTGTTGCATTCGAGATAGGTCTGTTTTTATTATAAAACACGAGGTCATCAGTATCACAGTGTTTATTCTATCATCAACGCAGTAGTAATTTAAT
>NW_020872437.1:857409-879909 GCF_003789085.1 Penaeus vannamei
TTAAAAATTTTCATCTTTATTATTATTGTTATTATTATTATTATCACTGCTATTATTTCATCATTATTATCATTACTATTGTTATGATTATCAACTTTTATCATTAATATTATTATTGTGACAATTATTGTTTTTATTATTATTACTGACATATTGTAATCATTATTATCATTCTTGACAATATCATTTTGATTATTATCATTATTATCAATTTCATTCTCACTATTATCATTAACATAATCGTCTATATTACTATCATGTGTCATCAGTATTATAATGTTTATCTAATCATAATTTATATTATATTTTACTCCCCCTTCCCCCGAATAATATTTACGTCGGATACTATTTTTATAGATAAAACCTCAGTCCCATTTTTAGAAATATATTAACCTCTATATATTATCATTCACTTTCTCTTTTCCCCACCCCCTCTCTATCTTTCTCTCCCTTCTCCCTCCGTCTTCACTCCTTACCTGCCTCTCTCTCTCTCTCTCTCTCTCTCTCTCTCTCTCTCTCTCTCTCTCTCTCTCTCTCTCTCTCTCTCTCTCTCTCTCTCTCTCTCTCTCTCTCTCTCTCTCTCCTCTCTCTCTCTCTCTCTCTCTTCTCTCAGGCCATCTTATTTTGTTTTGATTGTTTGTTTACTATTTTCTTTCGCCTTTTATATCTACTTATCCTTACTTATTCCTCCTTTTTTACAATTTATATCACAGTAACATATGTAAACAACAATGAGAGAAATCAGGAAAAAAAACGCTGCACATGATCATGTCATCCACTTCATTTCCCAGCCATTAATGACAATAAACTCTTGTATACAACATTACACATCATTTTCAAAACAAAAAATTATCTTTGAATAAAAAAAATCAAAGCAAAAAGGTATTTGGAACAGGGGCTACGTGTGAACCCTTAACACTTGCCTTCATGGGATTCGATCCCATGCCTGTTCGTCACGAAGTAGAGACGATACCACTGGACCACGGAGGTCCTTGACGAAATGGGAAGATCGTATAATTTGACTGTTTCATTACTCTACTTACTGTCTAAGGTGTTTTAAGATGGATATTTATGTTAGGAAGTCTTGTTGCATTCGAGACAGGTCTGTTTTTATTATAAAACACGAGGTCATCAGTATCACAGTGTTTATTCTATCATCAACGCAGTAGTAATTTTTATTATTATTAATTTATCATCATTATCATTGGTTTTATTGTTGTTATTATTATTATTGTTATTATAATCATTGTTATTTCATTAAAGGGATTATTATCAAAAAATATTATTACCATTATTATTATCATTATTAATTAATAATAATAATAATAATAATAATAATATAATAATAATAATAATAATAATAATAATAATAACCTCCATTATTATTATTATTATTATTATTATTATTATTATTATTTATTATTATTATTATTATTATTATTATCCATTATTTATTTATTATTATTATTATTATTATTTTCATCATTATTATTAACATCATCATTATTACTATTATCCTTAGCATTTTATCGTTACCATTTTATTTCATTAGCATTATTATCATCCTTACTGTTATGATTGTGTTTATCTTTTTATCATTATTATTGTTATTGTTAATGTTCTTATTATGTTTATGACTATGGGTATGTTTATTGTTATCATTATTATTATTGATATATTATAATCATTATCATCGTTTACTTTATAATTTTATCATTATCATCATTATCATTTTGATTCTTATTATTAATGTCATTAAAATTAAAATCGTCGTCTATATTACTGTCATGTGCAACTGTTGAAATAGTTTTTGGTGCGAGTATCGTCTATGCATGTAATGGCACCAATATCGTTTCACTTGTCTTAGAAGAAGCGATGTGTCCGAATCTTTTTTGTCAATTTTAAAGTATCGGTGTATCAGCATCATCTTAGTTAATTTTCTGTAGCGATGTTAATTATTGTGCACGTGTGTTCAGATAGGTTTAGCGATAACAAAGAACTAGAATTGCTACAATATATAAATAGCATAAATTTTAATATATATTAAAATGTACTAAATACCATAAGTACTTCTATAACAAATTATTAACTGTGTAATTAATAGTTTACTCCCTCTCACTTTCTCCGGATATTTAGATAAGATAGAATGGTAGGCCAGTGAAGTATTCGGAAAATAAATTCATAAAAATCATTTTAAACATAAATGCTATTTCAATTTCACGAAAGACAATATGATTCGAGGGAAAGACAGAGCAAAGTGTGAAGGGAATTTGGAGAGAAATTTGTTGATCATCTGAAAGTTATTCCCTGAGGGTGAAATTGTTATTATTTCATTATCATTATCATCATCATTACTATTACTATGATTGTGTTTATCTTTTATCATTATCATTTTTATTGTTATTATTATATTTATGTGTATGATTATTGTTATTATTATCATTATTGATATATGATTATTATGATCATCGTTGACATTATCATTTATCATTATTATCATTTTCATCCTTACTATTAATATCATTAACGTTAACATCATCGTCTATATCACTATCATGCCCACACTCTTTGAAATAATTTTGGTGCAAGAAGTCAATAGTATTAATGTTTATTTTATCATCCTTCCTACTAATATGCTTGTTCATTGGACCCCACCAACCCCCAATTAATGGTCATATCGATTTTATTATGTTTATATATATATATATATATAAATCATCAATACCGTTTGCTGAGAGTTTTAAGAAGTATTTTTTTCTCTCTATACATCTATCTGCCGTTGCCTCACTCTCACTCTCTGATTCCTCATCTCTCCTAGCTATATATTTTTGTGTGTTTTTCTTCCTTTCTATATTGCTCGCGCTATCGACAGTGGACATCAAGAAGGGAGGATGGCGTCTCTCTTCCTAATTCATAAAGGAACGCTTTTTTTAATAAATTACGCATCAAGTACCATTAATGGACTTGTCAAGTTTTATATTCTAATTGTTATTGTGGTGTAGAATTAATTAAAGCATCAACACATGATTTCCAAAAACACTACTACTGTGGTCATCTTTTTACACTGCATATCTGTTTTGAGATTTTCTTACAGTCTAGTATTGCCGATGCATCTGTTGGTATCAATATCGCTTTACCTGTCTTCGAAGTATCGATGTTGAACCAATTATCAAGTATCGGTATCGCCTTAAACAATATTCTGTATCGATGCTATTCACTGTTTGTATGGTATATAAAGATGGAGATATAATAAAAAAAAAATAATTTTAGTAATTGCTTGACTAACTTCGTCTCCAGTTTATCACTATTTATTATAAAGTACTGAGTACTGTTAGTACCTATGTAAAAATCAGAAAATGTGTTATTAGTTTACTCTCACTTTCTTCGGATATTTTGTCAGGCTAGAATGGCTGGTCGGAAAAGAGAAGCTTTCGGAAATAAATGCATAAATATCGAATTAAACAAATGCCATATCTGAAAATGAATCGGGGGAAAGACGAAACAAAGGTTATTGATCTGAAATTTATTCACTCTGAGAATGAAAACTAGAATGTGTAATTTCTGTCTTGTTTTACGGAAATAGTTTGACATATTTCGCTCTGTTAAATTATGAGATTAGTATGATCATTGTCAGAATAGATTGAGTTTACCCAAAGCCATTCCGTAAGTTATTTATTTTCTTATCTTTTATTTATTTATTTGGATTCGAACACCTTTTATTCTGCGTTTCCCTTCTATTAATAGCTGGAGATAATTGATAATAACAAAAATGGTATGGAAATATTTAGAAAATTGTGGGTGAAAGATGGAATAATGCACTGGCCGCATTGATATCATGACTTTATAACCTCTCTGACAGGGATTCGAACCCCCACCGCCATTGCAAGAATTCACAAGACGGTCGTGTATCAGTGTATCAGTAGATAGAGTGCCTGTCTTGTGAATTCTTTGCAATGGCGGTGGGGGTTCGATATTCAAAATTGTGGGTAGAAGAAATGTAGAACATCTTATATACTTTATATACTGATTTTTTTTTTTTTTTTTTTTTTTGTATTATTCAGTATAATCAATATCGTTTTTAATCACTTCAAAAAATGTGAACTAGCTGATAAATTGTTTCATTGTTATTTTTATTATCATCAAAGTTATTTACATTATCATCGTTATTATCGTCATCATTGTTGTCACTATTATTGTCATTATTATTGCTATTATAACCATTATTATTTTATAAATGATATTATTGTTTTCAATATTATCATGATTATCATCATTATTGATATCATCATTGTTATTCTAATAATAATTGCTACTATTATTATTATAGTTATTGTTCTTATAATCATCATATCATTATTACTATTATCATTATTAAAATTTTCATCTTTATTATTATTGTTATTATTATATTATTATCACTGCTATTATTTCATCATTATTATTATCATTACTATTGTTATGATTATCAACTTTTATCATTAATATTATTATTGTGACAATTATTGTTTTTATTATTATTACTGACATATTGTAATCATTATTATCATTCTTGACAATATCATTTTGATTATTATCATTATTATCAATTTCATTCTCACTATTATCATTAACATAATCGTCTATATTACTATCATGTGTCATCAGTATTATAATGTTTATCTAATCATAATTTATATTATTATTTTACTCCCCTTCCCCCGAATAATATTTTACGTCGGATACTATTTTTTATAGATAAAACCTCAGTCCCATTTTAGAAATATATTAACCTATATATTATCATTCACTTTCTCTTTCCCCACCCCCTCTCTATCTTTTTTCCCTTTCTCCCTCCGTCTTCACTCCTTACCTGCTTCTCTCTCTCACTCTCTCTCTCTCTCTCTCTCTCTCTCTCTCTCTCTCTCTCTCTCTCTCTCTCTCTCTCTCTCTCTCTCTCTCTCTCTCTCTCTCTCTCTCTCTCTCTCTCTCTACCTCCTCCTCTCTGACCTCTCTCTCTCTCTCTCTCTCTCTCTCTCTCTCTCTCTCTCTCTCTCTCTCTCTCTCTCTCTCTCCTCTCTCTCTCTCTCTCTCTCTCTCTCTCTCTCTCTCTCTCTCTCTCTCTCTCTCTCTCTCCCTCTCCCTCTCTCTCTCCCTCTCCCTCTCCCTCTCCCTCTCCCTCTCCCTCTCCCTCTCCCTCTCCCTCTCCCATCCTTCTCCCTCTCCCTCTCCTCTCCCTCCCTCTCCCTCTCCCTGTCCTTCGTCGCCCACTTTCTCTCTTACTCTCTATCTCTATTTTTCTATATTTCTGTCCTTTCTTTTTTCCTTTCTTGCTCTTTCCTATACTCATTCACCCCACCCCTTCTCTATCTTTGTACCTCTTTCTTCATATTTCATCTCTTTCACTCACTCCCTACCTCACTTAATCACTCTGTATCCCTCTCTTCTCATACTCTATAACACTCGCTCTCTTTTGGTTACATTGCAATTGTTATTGTGGCTGGAGTCACCTTTTACAGTACATATCTGTTTCGAGATTTTCTTACATATAGTCGATGTATGTATTTGTACCGAAATCGTTTTACCTGTCTTCGGAGAATCGATGATGTGTCAGAATTGCTTTGGCCAATTTTAGAGTATCGTTGTATCAGTATCACCTTGGAAAATTTTCTGTATTAATGCTAATTATTGTGAATGTGTGTTGGAAGGTGATCATGAGAAAAGAAAGAAGTAATTAATACAATATATATAATAATGTACTGAGTACTATCAATATTTCTGTAATAAATAATCAAATGTGCAATTATTACTTTATTCTCTTCTATTTTCTTTGGGATATTTTTAGAGTAGAATGATAGGCAGTGAAGCATTCAGAAAATAAATTCATGAATATCATTTCCCTGCCACAAAAGAGAATATGAATCGGGGGAAAGACGGAACAAAGGGTGAAGGAAATTTGTAGAAATTTGATGATCTGAAATTTATTCACTGTAAGGGCGAAAACTATAATGAGTAATAACTGTTTTGTTTAATATAGAAAGACTTGACAAATTCGCTCTGCTAGATAATGAAATTAGTAGGATCATTCAATCAGGCCAATCCGTGAGATTTTTTTTTTTTTTTTTTTTAGCTTCAAACACATTATCTCTGTTTTCCCCTTCTGATAATAGCTAGAAATAATTGATGAATGAAAATCAGTATGAAAATATTTAGAATGCTTATTGGGAAAGGAAATGATGTAGAACAAATCGTGTAGAGGGTCACCAACTTGGTAACTGGGTGTCATTTGAAATACTAATAGATAAATTTTATGAGTAAAGTATATCAGATAACTTAAATGAATCATCAGTGAGTGAAAAATATAAATATTTCAACTTGATTCACACTTTATTCAATTGGAAATAAATAGAATCAGAAAAAAAAGTTGATTCCTCCTGCATTTCGGCCATCTTATTTTTGTTTTGATTGGTTTGTTTACTATTTTCTTTCGCCTTTTATATCTACTTATCCTTACTTATTTCCTCCTTTTTTACAATTTATATCACAGTAACATATGTAAACAACAATGAGAGAAATCAGGAAAAAAACGCTGCACATGATCATGTCATCCACTTCATTTCCCAGCCATTAATGACAAGAAACTCTTGTATACAACATTACACATCATTTTCAAAACAAAAATTATCTTTGAATATAAAAAAATCAAAGCAAAAAGGGTATTTGGAACAGGGGCTACGTGTGAACCCTTAACACTTGCCTTCATGGGATTCGATCCCATGCCTGTTCGTCACGAAGTAGAGACGATACCACTGGACCACGGAGGTCCTTGACGAAATGGGAAGATCGTATAAATTTGACTGTTTCATTACTCTACTTACTGTCTAAGGTGTTTTAAGATGGATATTTATGTTAGGAAGTCTTGTTGCATTCGAGACAGGTCTGTTTTTATTATAAAACACGAGGTCATCAGTATCACAGTGTTTATTCTATCATCAAGTCGATATTAATTATTATTAATCTTATCATCATCATTATTTATTGTTGTTATTATTATTATATTATAATCATTGTTATTTCATTAAATGGATTATTATAATTATTACCATTATTATTATTATTATTGATTATTTTCATCATTATATTAAATCATCATATTACTATTATCCTTAGCATTTTTATCGTTACCATTATTATTTCATTAGCATTATTATCATCATTACTGTTATGATTGTGTTTATCTTTTTATCATTATTATTGTTATTGTTAATGTTCTTTTTGGTCAATTTTAAAGTATTGGTGTATCAGCATCATCTTAGTTAATTTTCTGTAGCGATGTTAATTATTGTGCACGTGTGTTCAGATAGGTTTAGCGATAACAAAGAACTAGAATTGCTACAATATATAAATAGCATAAATTTTAATATATATTAAAATGTACTAAATACCATAAGTACTTCTATAATAAATTATCAACTGTGTAAATAATAGTTTACTCCCTCTCACTTTCTCCGGATATTTAGATAAGATAGAATGGTAGGCCAGTGAAGTATTCGGAAAATAAATTCATAAAAATCATTTTAAACATAAATGCTGTTTTCAATTTCACGAAAGACAATATGATTCGAGGGAAAGACAGAGCAAAGTGTGAAGGGAATTTGGAGAGAAATTTGTTGATCATCTGAAAGTTATTCCCTGAGGGTGAAATTGTTATTATTTCATTATCATTATCATCATCATTACTATTACTATGATTGTGTTTCTCTTTTATCATTATCATTTTTATTGTTATCATTATATTTATGTGTATGATTATTGTTATTATTATCATTATTGATATATGATTATTATGATCATCGTTGACATTATCATATTTATCATTATTATCATTTTCATCCTTATTATTAATATCATTAACGTTAACATCATCGTCTATATCACTATCATGCCCACACTCTTGAAAATAATTTTGGTGCAAGAAGTCAATAGTATATAATGTTTATTTATCATCATTCCTACTATATGCTTGTTCATTTGACCCCACCAACCCCCAATTAATGGTCATATCGATTTTTATGTTTATATATATATATATATATATATATATATATATATATATATATATATATACATCAATACCGTTTGCTGAGAGTTTTAAGATGTATTTTTTTCTCTCTATACATCTATCTGCCGTTGCCTCACTCTCACTCTCTGATTCCTCATCTCTTCTAGCTATATATTTTTGTGTGTTTTCCTTCCTTTCTATATTGCTCGCGCTATCGACAGTGGACATCAAGAAGGGAGGATGGCGTCTCTCTTCCTAATTCATAAAGGAACGCTTTTTTAAATAAATTACGCATCAAGTACCATTAATGGACTTGTCAAGTTTTATATTCTAATTGTTATTGTGGTGTAGAATTAATTAAAGCATCAACACATGATTTCCAAAAAACTACTGTGGTCATCTTTTTACACTGCATATTTGTTTTGAGATTTTCTTACAGTCTAGTATTGCCGATGCATCTGTTGGTATCAATATCGCTTTACCTGTCTTCGAAGTATCGATGTTGAACCAATTATCAAGTATCGGTATCGCCTTAAACAATATTCTGTATCGATGCTCTTCACTGTTTGTATGGGTATATAAAGATGGAGATAATAAAAAAATAATAATTTTAGTAATTGACTAACTTCGTCTCCAGTTTATCACTATGTATTATAAAGTACTGAGTACTGTTAGTACCAATGTAAAAATCAGAAAATGTGTTATTAGTTTACTCTCACTTTCTTCGGATATTTTGTCAGGCTAGAATGGCTGGTCGGAAAAGAGAAGCTTTCGGAAATAAATGCATAAATATCGAATTAAACAAATGCCATATCTGAAAATGAATCGGGGGAAAGACGAAACAAAGGTTATTGATCTGAAATTTATTCACTCTGAGAATGAAAACTAGAATGTGTAATTTCTGTCTTGTTTTACGGAAATAGTTTGACATATTTCGCTCTGTTAAATTATGAGATTAGTATGATCATTGTCAGAATAGATTGAGTTTACCCAAAGCCATTCCGTAAGTTATTTATTTTCTTATTCTTTTATTTATTTATTTGGATTCGAACACCTTTTATTCTGCGTTTCCCTTCTATTAATAGCTGGAGATAATTGATAATAACAAAAAATGGTATGGAAATATTTAGAAAATTGTAGGTGAAAATGGGAATAATGCACTGGCCGCATTGATATCATGACTTTATAACCTCTCTGACAGGGATTCGAACCCCCACCGCCATTGCAAAGAATTCACAAGACGGTCGTGTATCAGTGTATCAATAGATAGAGTGCCTGTCTTGTGAATTCTTTGCAATGGCGGTGGGGGTTCGAATCCCTGTCAGAGAGGTTATAAATTCAAAATTGTGGGTAGAAGAAATGTAGAACATCTTATATACTTTATATACTGATTTTTTTTTTTTTTTTTTTTTTTTTGTATTATTCGGTATAATCAATATCGTTTTTAATCACTTCAAAAAATGTGAACTAGCTGATAAATTATTTCATTGTTATTTTTATTATCATCAAAGTTATTTACATTATCATCGTTATTATCGTCATCATTGTTGTCACTATTATTGTCATTATTATTGCTATTATAACCATTATTATTTTATAAATGATATTATTATTTTCAAAATTATCATGATTATCATCATTATTGATATCATCATTGTTATTCTAATNTGTTTTTTTTTTAATTTCCTATCATCACGCAAAAGGAAGTTTAAAAATTTTCCCAAATTATTAATTTTTAAATTTTTTATCATATTTATTCCAATTGGTTTTTTATTGTTGTTATTAATTAAAAATTTTGTTATTATAATCATTGTTTTTTTTCCTTCCGAAGGGAATTCTTAAATCAAAAATAATTAAATTAAATTACCAATTATTATTAATCATTATTATTTAATAATAATAAATAATAATAAAAGTAATAAATAAATGAATAATAAATAATAATAATAATAATATTATTAATAATAATAATAGTAAATAATAATAATAATAATAATATAATAAATAATATTATTAATTATTTATTATTATTATTATATTATTATTATTATTAATTATTTTTATTAATTAATCATTATCATTATCATTATCATTATCATTTTCATTATCATTACATTAATCATTATAATTATCATTATCATTATCATTATCATTATTCATTATCATTATCATTATCATTATCATTATCATTATCATTATCATTATCATTATCATTATCATTATCATTATCATTATCATTATTATTGCTGCTGCTGTTGTTATTATTTTCATCATTATTATTAACATCATCATCATTACTATTATCCTTAGCATTTTTATCGTTACCATTATTATTTCATTAGCATTATTATCATCCTTACTGTTATGATTGTGTTTATCTTTTTATCATTATTATTGTTATTGTTAATGTTCTTATTATGTTTATGACTATGGGTATGTTTATTGTTATCATTATTATTATTGATATATTATAATCATTATCATCGTTTACTTTATAATTTTATCATTATCATCATTATCATTTTGATTCTTATTATTAATGTCATTAAAATTAAAATCGTCGTCTATATTACTGTCATGTGCAACTGTTGAAATAGTTTTTGGTGCGAGTATCGTCTATGCATGTAATGGTATCAATATCGTTTCACTTGTCTTAGAAGAAGCGATGTGTCCGAATCTTTTTTGTCAATTTTAAAGTATTGGTGTATCAGCATCATCTTAGTTAATTTTCTGTAGCGATGTTAATTATTGTGCACGTGTGTTCAGATATGTTTAGCGATAACAAAGAACGATAATTGATACAATATATAATAGCATAAATTTCAATATATATTAAAATGTACTGAATACCATAAGTATTTCTATAACAAATTATTAACTGTGTAATTAATAGTTTACTCCCTCTCACTTTCTCCGGATATTTAGATAAGATAGAATGGTAGGCCAGTGAAGTATTCGGAAAATAAATTCATAAAAATCATTTTAAACATAAATGCTGTTTCAATTTCACGAAAGACAATATGAGTCGAGGGAAAGACAGAGCAAAGTGTGAAGGGAATTTGGAGAGAAATTTGTTGATCATCTGAAAGTTATTCCCTGAGGGTGAAATTGTTATTATTTCATTATCATTATCATCATCATTACTATTACTATGATTGTGTTTATCTTTTATCATTATCATTTTTATTGTTATTATATTTATGTGTATGATTATTGTTATTATTATCATTACTGATATATGATTATTATGATCATCGTTGACATTATCATTTTTATCATTATTATCATTTTCATCCTTATTATTAATATCATTAACGTTAACATCATCGTCTATATCACTATCATGCCCACACTCTTTGAAATAATTTTGGTGCAAGAAGTCAATAGTATTATGTTTATTTAATCATCATTCCTACTAATATGCTTGTTCATTTGACCCCATCCACCCCCAGTTAATGGTCATATCGATTTTATTGTTTATATATATATAAATCATCAATACCGTTTGCTGAGAGTTTTAAGAAGTATTTTTTTTCTCTCTATACATCTATCTGCCGTTGCCTCACTCTCACTCTCTGATTCCTCATCTCTCCTAGCTATATATTTGTGTGTTTTTCTTTTTTTATTTATTGCTCGCGCTATCGACAGTGGACATCAAGAAGGGAGGATGGCGTCTCTCTTCCTAATTCATAAAGGAACGCTTTTTTAAATAAATTACGCATCAAGTACCATTAATGGACTTGTCAAGTTTTATATTCTAATTGTTATTGTGGTGTAGAATTAATTAAAGCATCAACACATGATTTCCAAAAACACTACTACTGTGGTCATCTTTTTACACTGCATATCTGTTTTGAGATTTTCTTACAGTCTAGTATTGCCGATGCATCTGTTGGTATCAATATCGCTTTACCTGTCTTCGAAGTATCGATGTTGAACCAATTATCAAGTATCGGTATCGCCTTAAACAATATTCTGTATCGATGCTATTCACTGTTTGTATGGGTATATAAAGATGGAGATAATAAAAAAATAATAATTTTAGTAATTGACTAACTTCGTCCCCAGTTTATCACTATGTATTATAAAGTACTGAGTACTGTTAGTACCTATGTAAAAATCAGAAAATGTGTTATTAGTTTACTCTCACTTTCTTCGGATATTTTGTCAGGCTAGAATGGCTGGTCGGAAAAGAGAAGCTTTTCGGAAAATAAATGCATAAATATCGAATTAAACAAATGCCATATCTGAAAATGAATCGGGGGAAAGACGAAACAAAGGTTATTGATCTGAAATTTATTCACTCTGAGAATGAAAACTAGAATGTGTAATTTCTGTCTTGTTTTACGGAAATAGTTTGACATATTTCGCTCTGTTAAATTATGAGATTAGTATGATCATTCAGTCAGAATAGATTGAGTTTACCCAAAGCCATTCCGTAAGTTATTTATTTTCTTATTCTTTTATTTATTTATTTGGATTCGAACACCTTTTATTCTGCGTTTCCCTTCTATTAATAGCTGGAGATAATTGATAATAACAAAAAATGGTATGGAAATATTTAGAAAATTGTGGGTGAAAGATGGAATAATGCACTGGCCGCATTGATATCATGACTTTATAACCTCTCTGACAGGGATTCGAACCCCCACCGCCATTGCAAAGAATTCACAAGACGGTCGTGTATCAGTGTATCAGTAGATAGAGTGCCTGTCTTGTGAATTCTTTGCAATGGCGGTGGGGGTTCGAATCCCTGTCAGAGAGGTTATAAATTCAAAATTGTGGGTAAAGAAATGTAGAACATCTTCCAAAGTGTGATTGGATCTTAAGTGAGAAAAAAATCTATTGACTGGTTTATTATATTTTATTTTCAGGGTGGTTTTGAGTCTGAATTTCTGTCAGCTTTATTTCGTCATTCGATAGAGGACTCTTTTTCTTGTTTTAATATATCAGCAAAATAATGAAAAAGGTTCGCAGGTCATGAGTTTATACTGCTTCTCTCTCTCTCTCTCTCTCTCTCTCTCTCTCTCTCTCTCTCTCTCTCTCTCTCTCTCTCTCTCTCTCTCTCTCTCATTAATATATATATATAATATATATAATATATATATATATTATATATATGTGTGTGTGTGTGTGTGTGTGTGTGTGTGTGTGTGTGTGTGTGTGTGTGTGTGTGTGTGTGTGTGTGCGTGCGTGTGTGTGTGTGTAATATACATACATACGTATAAACGTATATATGTAATATACATATGTAGGTATAGTATACATATATAAATATACATATATACGTATATATACATATATATATGTAAATATATATATATATACATACATATATAGATAGATAGATAGTAGATACATATATATACATATATGTATATAGATACATAGATAGATATAGATATATACATATATATGCATATATGTGTGTATATATATATATAGAGAGAGAGAGAGATAGATAGATAGATATAGATATAGAATATATACATATATACATACATATATATATATATATATGTAATGTATGTATGTATGTATATATATGTTCACATATATTTGTATATGTATAGATAAATATACATGCGTGTGTGTTCCGTAAAAAGGAATTTTTAACATTTCATGCATTTGTTACATAGAGTGTTGAATGTTCGTCCTTTATCCTGCAAACTTCGTCTACCACATATTTTCTTTATACCCCCTTATATCCCTCTTGCCCCAATTATTCAGATTGCCTTTCTTCTTTCATATCTTTTACTTTCTACGTATTTTAATTTTCTCCTTTTTTATGATTCACTCTTCCAACGTTTACAGCGCACAAATCAATAGTATTTTACATTTTGTTATTAATTCGCTATTTAGAGGTAACTATGAATCGAAATATTTTTATAATCCTTAAGAAATATAATAAAGATCCCTGTAAGTACACAGTCATTTAAATTTTATTGTAATGTGGAAATCATGGTTATCAAGTAATTGCTAAAATTTGTCCAGTAATTTTTTAATCACAAATTGGTGCAAAGTTGCATATTTAATATCATGTTTGATTTCTTAACAGAGTGAAATGAATAATGAATAATGCATAAAGGTACAAGACTAATATCACTTGCCATTGTAGGTGACATTTCCCTCATGTTCATGAGACCAAATTCCAAGTCTTTATGGCGTTATCGGTATTACTACTGCTACTATTATCATTATCTCCACTGCAACTACTATTATTATTGCTCTTCTTGTCAGAGTTCTTATTTCATCGTTTTTATTCATTATCACTTATGATTATTTTTATCTATTATTTCCATTATTACTTATGTAACTACTGTTACGATTATCATTACCATCTTATTTTCATTATTATCAGTGTTATCATGATTATTTTTATTGTTATTATTACCCTTGTTGTTATTACTATTATGTATTTCATTACTTTTGTATTATTATTATTATTATCATCTTTATTATCTGAATTATTTTTTTCTGTATCATCAACGATACTGTTCTGATTATCATTATCATTATTACTATTAGTATCATTATGGTCATTATGATTATTATTACAATGCGTTTGTTGTTTCCATTATAATGTCGATGACGATGGTGATGGCAATAAGTATGGTAACTATAACTGACAATGATGGAATATAACCACTAAAAGAAAAGCTAACACGGGGTATATGGAGTAAATATGGAATGCTTTGCTATTGTTTGCAGTATTTTTTAAAGAATATAATCCCCTTTATTTATGAAGTGTTTATTTGTGAAAAATAGATGGAGGACTTTTGTTTAATCTATTAGTAATTATTATTATTATTGTTACTGTTATAATTACTATCATCATTATTGTTATTGCTACTATTGTCCTTATCATAATTATTATCACTGTTATCACTATAATTGTTATTATTATTATCATAATTATTGTTACTTTTATCATTTTTATCATTATGGTTATTATTATTATTATTATTGCTCTTCTTATTATCATTATTATTATAAATATCATTGTTATTATCATTACTACTACTATTGTCATTATCAACATTATTTTAATTACTATCATTGATGATGTTGATAACATTACTATTATTATTGTTATTGTTATTATTGTTATAATGAATATTATTGTCCTTATTATGACTGTCATTGTTCTTCTAACCATTATTACCATTATCATTATTGGTATTATTTGGTTTAAGTAATGAAAAAGATGATGACACTTTTTGTATGAATTCAATAAACAAAATGTAAATTTCAAAAATCAAACGAGAAAAGTATTGCCAACGAAGCCTACGTCTGAACACCACAGACTTGGCATCATGAGATTCGATCTCACGTCCGTTGGTCTCTGAGTCAGAGGCGATGCCACTGAGCTACAGAGATGGTTAATTATTTGTGAATAAAAAGAACTATGTGTTTCCTTATCCTATTTCATAACTTTAAGGTGTTTTTGAGTGTGAATTTCTGTTTATATGTCTTATTGCATTTGATAGAGAACTGTTTTTATTGTTTTATATAAGCAAAATAATGAAAAGGTTTAGTAAGTTATGTTACCCTCCTCTTTCTTTCTCCCCTCTCTCTTTCTGTCTATCTATTCATCTATTTCGTCCCCTCTCATTACTCTCATTTATTCTTTCTTTCTTTCTTCCCTCTATCTATCTGCCCTCTCTCTCTTTCCTCTGTCTTTCTCCTCTCTCCTCTCCTCTCCTTCTGGAAGTGTGAGTCAGAAAATACGATTTTCCAACGTTAACAGAACACAAAGGAATAGCATTTTACGTAGTACTGATTAATCATTAATTCACTATTTACAGCTCTCTGTAAATAGTGAAGTATGAGTCGAAAAATCATTATAACCCATAAAAACGGTAAAGATTCCTGTGAGTACGCATCCATTTAGTTTATATTATAATGTAGAACTATAAATTTGCTGCATGTCCGTACTAGTACATAGTTATTAATCGATGCAAAATAACGATCCGGGAACAGGCAAAAACGTTGGTTCTTTTTATAATGAAATATTTTGCCATTGTGTGTCATTTGATATTTGCCATTACTCCATTGGCTTTGATATGCATGTGTGCGTGCAGTGAGGGTGTGATGGAATGCTGAGTGGTTCTTTATCATTTTTCGCGCTTTTATTATTATCATTATTACTGTTAGTTATTGCTTATTTCTTTGGTAAGGGTTTACGAATCATCATTATCTTCATTACTTAATAACGGTAGTCGAAGGACAGGAAAACACATATTTTTAATATTATGTCACTATAACTTTTATTATTACTGCTATTGCTGCTGCCAATGCTAAAAATAAGGAGGATTATAATGATGATAATAATGAATGATTGAGATATCGTTGATTTTTTGTTGATGTAATCAATATCATAACAACTGTAATAAATAAATAATGCAACATCTAAGCATTGGGAATGAAATGCCAGGTGCCCTGGTCATTTAGCGAGAAATATTAACTTGTGCTAGGCGCATTGTATACGAATTATATCAATGAAATTGTATAAATTCCAAAAATAAAATGAAAAAAGTATTCCCAACGGAGCCTACGTCTATACACCACAGACTTGGCATCATGTGATTCGATCTCACGTCCGTTGGTCTCTGAGTCAGAGGCGATGCCACTGAGCTACAGAGATGGTTACTTCTACGTGAAAAAGAAGCTATATTTGAAGGTTTTATTATCCTCCTTCCTATTTTTAAAGTGTTTTTGAGTGTGAATTTCTATTTATGTAGCTTGTTTTTATTATTTTATTATATAAGTAAAATAATGAAAAAGGTTATTAAGGTACTCTCTTCTCTATCCCTCGCTCTCTCTCTCTTTCTCCTCTCCATCCCTCGCTCCCTCTTTCTCTCCCCTCTCTTTTTTCTCTTTCCTTCTATCTCCCTCTTTCTCTGCCTGTCTCTCTCTCCCTCTCTTTCCCTCTAGCTCTCATTCTCTCACTTTCTCTCCTCTCCTCTCTATCCCTTTTTTCCCTCTCCTCCTCTCTCTCTTTCTTTCCTCTGTCTTTCTCTTCTCCTTTATCTATATATCAGTCTGTCTCTATCTATTCATCTCTCACTATCTGTCAATTCATCTATGTCCCCTAAACCAGGATTTTTTCATGTCATGTCTTTGTTATATAGTATGCAGGACTTTTTCATTTCATGTCTTTGTTACAAAGAGTGCTGAATATTCAGCCTCTGTTATGCAAACCTAGTCATTCGATTTTTTTCATGTACCACAATTATTTTTAAGATTACTTTTCTCTATTCATATCTTTTGATTCACTCTTCCAACGTATGCAGCGTTCACATGAATAGCAATTTACTTTACATTAGATTATCGTTCTTTAGGGATAAATATAAATCGAAAAATTATTACAACCCCTAAGAAATACGATAAAGATTCCTGTAGGTATGCAGTCTTTTAGAATATATTGTGATACACAACTGTTGACCATCAAGAATTTTAAGTAATATTTTAATAAATTTTAATTATAAGAATTTAGTTGATTTCATGCGTTCTTCTTAAACAGAGTGAAATATTTTTATTTTTATTGTCTTATTGTTACATTTTTATTTTTTATCAGTTATATCTCATATCACTTATCATTAATATTATCGATTATTTCCAATATTACATATATGACTACTATCATTATTATTATCTTATTATCATAATTATAATCAGTCATTATCATCATTGTTGTTATTATTACTTTTATCTCCTTATCATTATTGTTGTTATTAGTGTCGTTATTATCGAAATAATCATTATCATTATTATTTTTGTATCATTACTAGTATTAACATTAATCTTAACATTATCACAATTATTATTATTATTATTATTATTATTATTATTATTACTATTATTATTATTATTACTATTATTATTATTAATTATAATTATGGTCATTATTATAATTATTATAACAGTGACTTTGTTGTTGTTTCCAATATGAGATCGTTGATGATATTGATGGCAATAATAATGATAACTATGAATGACAATCATGGAATGTAACAACCGAAAGAAAGCTAACAAGGGTAGAGACGAAACTTTAAATCGCAGAAACCTTTACTAAAACCATTAGTATGAAATGAATAGATTTAGACTTATTATTATATTGTTTAATATAATCATCCTTTTAAGTTTTATTATGGGAAAAAATATGAAGGAATCTTATAAATAGCTCTTTTTTCGTCATTCCCATACATTGATAAACAGATATGGCTATAGATAAATAAATAGTTGATTTATAGTTGCAGTCTCGGATTTTCAAGCTTAGTGAAGTGAAGCGCAGATGAGTTTATACAAAAGATTGCGCTATTTTTATGTCCATACTGATACTTAGCTGCGAATGATTGATGCAAAATAACGCTCCAGGAACTGTGTGTGCGTGTGTGCGTGAGTCATGAATGGATGGAATTCTGAGTAATTGTAAATGGCGAGCGAATACGTTGGCTCTTTTTTATAATGAAAGAAGGATATTTTGCCACTTATATGTCATCTGATATTTGCCAATAACACAGTCTTGATTTGCACTGTGTATGTGATATAATGTGTGTGCGTATGTATGTGTGTAAGTATATTGTTGCAAAATAACGCTCCAGGAACTGTGTGTGCGTGTGTGCGTGAGTCATGAATGGATGGAATTCTGAGTAATTGTTTATCATTACCTCATAAGTGTTTTATGTGCTTTTCTTTTCTTTTTTTAGTTGATACTTTTTTGTGGGAAGAGTTTATGAATCATCATCATCACTTTCATTACTTACTAATGGTTGGCGAAAGGCAGAAAACCACGTATCTTACTATCATATCGCTATTATATTTATCATTATTGCTGTTACTGTTGCTGCCAATGCTAAGAATATTAATGTTAGCAATAACAATAATGATAACATCAAATGATAATAACATCGTTGCTCTTCTCTTGTTGCCATAATCACTACTATATCAGTTGTAATAAATGAATCATGCAACATCGAAGCATTGGGTGTGAAGCGTCATTCATCGAATTTTATCAACAGGTACTAAGCGCATTGTTTATAAATTTAATAAACAAGATGTGAATTTCAAAAATCAAATTATAAAAATATTGACAACGGAGCCTACGTCTGAACACTACAGACTTGGCATCATGAGATTCGATCTCACGTCCGTTGGTCTCTGAGTCAGAGGCGATGCCACTGAGCTACAGAGATAGTTATTTATATGTGAAAAGAAAGATATATATTTTTGTTTCCTTATCCTATTTTGTACATTTAAGATGTTTTTGTGTAAATTTCTGTTTATATGAGTATGTCTTCCTGCATTCGATAGAGGGCTGTTTTCATTGTTTTAATATATTAGTAAAATAATGAAACAGTTTAGTAAGTTATTAGTTACCCCCACTTTTTATTTCACTCTCTCTCTCTCTCTCTCCTCGTTCTCTTTCTCTTTCTCTCTTCCTCTCTCTCTCTCTCTTTTGAATAATGCATAAAGGATTAAGATTAATGTTATATGGTATTGTGGATGAGTCCCTTTACGTTTGAGACAAAATTCCTATTCTTTTTGGCAGTCTCAAAACAGGAACTACTGTTGTTACCATTATTACTATTACAACTATTATTACTGTTCTTGTTGATGCTATAGTTGTTAACTTTAATCAGTTATATTCATTATCATTACTATTATCTATCATTTCCGTTATTACATGTATAACTAATGTTATCATTATCACAACTATCTTATCCTATTTATTATTTTTGTTATCATTATTTTTTCTATTGTTTTTATCATCGTTGTTGTTATTATTGCCGTTACTTCCTTTATCATTATTGTTACCATTGTTATCATCATTAATGAAATTATCGTTATCATTATTTTTGGATCATTATTATTATCATTAATATTGTTGTCATCATAATTATCATTGTTATCACTATTCTTATCATTCACTTTCTTATTCTTAACATTGCCTCATTGTTGTTTCCGATTATCACTATTCTTATCATGGTCATTATTATGATTATCATAACATTGTCTCGTTATTGTTTCCAACATGATGTCGTGGATGATGTTGTTGACAATAATAATGATAACTATGACTGATAATGATGGATTATAACACCTAAAAGAAAACACGGGAAGAGACGAAACTTTAACACATTACTACTATTATTGTCATTATCAACATTTTTATCATTACTGTTCATATTATTAGCATTATTATTATCGTTGTTATTTTCATTATTGGTCTCATCATTATTACTGTCATCCTTATTATTATTGTCATTTTTGTTCTTATCATTATCATTATTACCGTCATATTGCTATTATTTGGTTTAATCCAGTCAACTAAAGAAAAACATTATGAAGTTATATATATGTATATATTTTTGTGTTTGTGTATCTTATTTCTATCTCCATCTATCCCCCTTTCTATGTTATTATGTTTATAAATATTAGGACTTTATATTTCATGTCTTTCTTACATACCGTGCAGAATATTCGTCTTTTACCCTGCAATCTTCGTCTATCGATTTTCTTTACATCTCCTTGTACCTTTGTTATTGTTAAGATTGCCCTTCCTCATTCATATGATTGTCTTTCTATACATCTTCATTTGTTTGTGGCATTTATTTTTTTTTTCTTGATTCATTTTGACAATGTTAGGATCCCAGATATGAACAAATTTTGCTTTACCTTATACTATCATTAATACGCTATTTAGAGTTAAATATGATTCTGTAAATTATTATTACCCATATAAGGAAAAGATTCATGCAAGTACGCAGTCATTTGATCTATTTAATAAGGTGTACAGATTACTGTATTTCGTTCTTTGATAGTAAATTTTTTTAATATGGATTTTTTAAAAATTAGATACTACACAGATTTGCCATTTTATTTTGCTTGAACCAAGCGTAAATAAACCTTAATCAATGAAGAAAGGTATAAGATTAAGATCACTTGGTACTTGTGAATGACAGAGGCTCTCTACGTTCATGGGGAAAATGTGCAATTCTTTGTCGTTATTATTGCTATTATTATTATCATTGTTGCCATTACAACTATTTTTCTTAGTTTTTTTGGTTGTTGATTTTATTACTGTTATCATTTTTATTATGATTATCGTCTATAATTCCATCATGACATATATAATTATTGTTACCACTAACATTCCTGTCATCATGATTAGTATCACCGATATTATCATCATGATTATCTTTTATTGTTATGTCATCAAATCAATAAAAAATAACATTATTGTTATTGCTTATTCTCCAACATTATTATTTTATCTCCATTGTCATTATTATCAAAATAATTATCATTATTATTTATAATTACCATCATTGTCAATATTGCTGTCATTTATACTATCAATATCATTATCGTTATTATTATCATTATCATAGAAATTTTTTTTCTTTTTTTTTTTTTTTTTTTTGCTTTCATTATGATGGTGATGATGACAATGATAAAAGCTTAAACTGACAATGACTGAATATAACAACTTTTGGGAAAAAGTGTATGAATCATCATTATCATTAGCACATTTTCCTCACTTAATAACCGTAGTCAGAAGGAGGAAAACACTTATTTTACTATTATTATCATTAATGTTTTTTATCACATAATTATTATCATTTGATCATTACATAAATATGTTATCATTATCATTACTATTATTGTCATCATGATTATTTTCTATTATTTTCATTGCTGCTTTTATTACTATTATTTCCTTTATCATTATTATTGTTGTTGCCATCATTATTATTATTAAAATTGTCATTATCACTATTATTTATGTAAGTATTTATTTTGTCATTGATATTGCATCATATTATTAAGCTACAGGGGACAGAACATATTATATTGTTATTATTACTATTATTATCATTATTATTATTATTATTATAGTCATTATCATGATTATTATAATATTGACTTTGTTTCTTCCATTATGATCCCGTTAATGATATTGATGACAATAATAAGATAACTATAATGGACAATAATGGAAAATAACAACTAAAAGAAGAGACGAAACTTTAAATCGCAGAAAGCCGTTCTTAAAACCACAAGTATGGAATAAATATGGAACACTTTGCCCTGGTTTTTATAGTTGTTGTTTTACACTATAATCCTCTTATGAGTTTTGTTTATAAAAAAAAAGTTATTTAAAGCAGAAAGTTCGGTTACTTAGGAATTTTATTCAATTTTACTTTCATCTCCTCCGTACATAGATAAACAGATGTAAAATAGATAGATAAATAATTGATTTATACTTCAAGTTGAGTGAAGTGAAGGGATGAATTTTCATAAAATGGTGCGCTATGGTCCATTGACTGTGATGACGAACAAAACTTTTGGCTATTTTATGAAAATATAAGGATATTTAGTCATTATATGTAATTTGATATATGCTATACATCCAGTTTTCATATGCATTGTGTTTTTTTTTTTTTCGGGAAGAG
>NW_020872437.1:897409-899909 GCF_003789085.1 Penaeus vannamei
AGCAAGCATACTCCCTGACGTATCTTCTGGGACTAGTAAAGAGTAAAATAGTGGATGTTGATAGCTTGACTGTCTTGTAGGTAGGGTGGGGTGTGGTCCTGTGGGTTGATGGTTGGGTGGACTTGGTTGATGTTATGGTTCTGGTGGTGGTGGTTGTGGTGGTGTGTGGGTGTGGGTCGTGAGGGGGTGCGGGGTGGGTGGTGATGGTGGTTGCGGGTGATGAAGGCTTTGGTGTCTGCGTGGTTGGTGGTGGTGACCATGTTTAATAGTGTTATGAGCTGTGGTGACGGTTGGTTGGTGGTCTTTTTTGTGTTAGTAACGAGGGCTGTTGTGACCTGGAGTGTTGGTGGCCATATTAGCGTAAGAGACCAAGGCTGTCGTGTTGAGAGTAACGATAGCCATATTGCGAAGCAGAAATACTTTTAAAAAAACTATGTGACTGGCAAAGTATGAGCTCAAGAGGTACATGGCGAACTGCAGATTGGAAAACACTAGTTCAGTACAAGCTGACGAGATCATGTACATAATAGAAATATGCCTCTCCTTCCTAGCTTGGAATGGAAAAATAGATTAAATCCTCTTTGTTACTGCATGGCGTGTAGTTGTACTCTTGATGAAACAAAGAGTGATCAAGGTAATCATCGTTACTTACGTTCTTGATTTTTTTTTTGAACGTTGAGTGGCGGTGAACATTACTAGTATTTATATGAACATTTTTTTCTCGATATTACCATTCCCGTCATAACAATTATTAGTGTTGTTCTTATCCTTGTTACTATTAGTATAATTTCCTTTTTCTGTTGTCGCTATCATTACTATCATCTTTATCATTATTTTATTTTCATTATTTTATTTCATTATCATTCTGTTTGTCATTAATAATCAATACTGATATCATTACTATTATAATTATTATTATAGATATCTTAATCTAATCAATATCACTATTTCATTATTGGCCCAAGTTGGAAAATATGTCGGTTTTTCGAGGACACTTTTCGGCGAGCAACGACAACGTATGGGCTGCGACCTGCGAACAAAGGACATTTATGGCGCGGGAAATAGCGTTAGTTTTTCATCAAAATATTAAACCTGCGAGCAAAGGATATTAATGGTGCGGGCAACAGCGGCAGTTTTTATATCAAAGTATTCAACGTGCGAGGAGCGAACTACAGGCGGTGACCAGTTTTTTTTTTTTTTTTTTTTTTTCGTTGTCATTACGGTTTACTTGTTTATTTGTCTTTTCTGAACGGAACAACGGGACTGAAATAATTCCGTTATAATCACCGGACGAGTGAGAAGTAGATATAACCGAGACGAAACCAGAATTCAAGAGTTGTCCAAAGGATGAACTTAGTTGTAAAATATTAATATTGCGACTTCATACCGATGTTCTGACGTGACCTTTTTTTAGTATGAATGAACTTTGTTTCGTTTTGTTGTTAGTGATGTTAGAATACCAATATCTGCGAGATAAAAAACATTGGGCACGAGCAAAAGTGCTCATAGCTGACTAACCTAACCTAACCTAACCTGCATTGTTGGTAATATAATCATGATCTTACTCTTATCATTATTTCTACAACTACCATGATTATCACATTCATTATCACTTATTAATCTTTTTTTTAATCAATTTTATTTGATTTTTTGTTATTGTTATTGTTTCATTTTTGTTATTGTTATTACTCTTATTATTTATGTAACTACCATGATTATCACATTCACCATCACTTATTAGTCTTGTCTTTTAATCATTTTTATTTTCAATTTTGTTATTGTTATTGTTTTGTGTTATGGTTGTTTCGCATTGTTTGTAGTAGTTAATATATGTCATCTATGTTAATCGTCTTTTGTAATTTGATATCCATTATCATTTCTACTTCGTTTATTATTACGTCCGTTTGAATTTTTTTTACAATTGATTAGCATTTGCAACTTTATGGACATAATTATTATGCTGTTATTCAGACATCTCTAGTGATTTAGTACCGAAGGAATAATGGGTCATCCATTCATATTCTCAATAGTTGTCTACATCAAAGGGAATACTTTTATCTGAATATTCATATAGATATTCATACATAAAATATTTGAAAAGGAAAGAAAATAAGTAAATGAACGTGGATGGGACTTCGAAAAATACAGATATAAGTACATTAATTAAAAAAAACAAAAGAAATAAACGAAAATATTCGAAATCGCTAACCGTTCGAATCAACAAACGTTTCGAGATCGAATCGCAAACGTTTAGTCCAGACTGGAACAAATTTCAGCTATTTCTCACGCCTCTCTCTTTAGGCAGTGCGTGAGTGGTCATCTTAATTGGTCATCATTTCTTCTAATGCTTTTAAGCGAGAATGCTTTTAGGGTTCCTGTGTTATTGGCCGTTTCGATTGTGTGCAATAATTCTGTAGTGTATTCTATTTGCTCTGCCACTCTGCGTCGTAATTATGTATTGGTAATTTTTTGGAATACGTCCGCAAGACAAAGAATCCAC
>NW_020872437.1:909909-913224 GCF_003789085.1 Penaeus vannamei
GTGTGTGTGTGTGTGTGTGTGTGTGTGTGTGTGTGTGTGTGTGTGTTTGTGTCTTTGTGTGTGTGTGTTTATGTGTGCATGTGTATGTGTGTGTGTTTAAACATTTCTTGCCATTCACATCAAAAATTATTCATTGCCTTATGCTCTATATTTCATCATCCCTTTTTCTTCTACACTTTCATCTCCATTTTCTTTTCCTTTTCTTTTTATCTTTGACATCATATATAATGAAAACTGCCTTTTGTAAATTATGCTTTCTTCCTTAGGCATTTTCTTTGTCCAATAAGTAATGCGATGGTCCCGTATATATCATATGGTCTCTTTCTATAGACGTGTATGTGAATCCTTCAACAGAGATGAAAAGTTGTCTGATGGTGAAACGTATTGAATATCTTTTGTGGTACAGTTCTTTGTGAGATTTTTTTTTTTTTTTTTTTTGGGGGGGGGGCGTATATATGAATCATGGAGGGGGAAAAAAACTAGCAAAAAATGTTTAAAAAAAAATCAGATTTCTCCTTCTGTAATGTAAACACTTACCCACGAAAATTGATGTCTTTGTTGTTGGAATGGTAATGAATAGGTGAAGGAGGACGAAGAGAGAGAGAGGGAGAGAGAGAGAGTGAGAGACAAACAGACAAACAAACAGACGGACAGACAGACAAATATACAGAAAGAGGTGACGAACGAAAGATTAAGAGAGAGGTGGAGAAAGAAAAAGAGCGATATGAGAAAGAGATTAAGAGAGAAAGAGAGAGAGATTAGGAGACAAATAAATAGATAGAGAAAGCAAAAGAAAGAGATAAGGGGATGACGAATGGAGAGTGAAAGGGGGAGGGAGAGAGAGAGAGGGAGATTGAGAGACAGATAGATCCATGATTATAGAAAGAGAAACAGAGAGAGAGAGAGAGGAAGGAGAAGAGAGAGACAGAGACAGATGGGCAGATTAAGAGACAGATAGATACATAGATAAAGAGATATAAAGAGAGAGGGAGGGAGGAAGCACGGAGATTGAGAGAGAAAGGGAGAGAGAGAGAGAGACCCAGACAGACAGACAGATTAAAAGACATAGATACATAGAAAAAGAGAAATAAAGGGAGAGAGGGGTGAAGGAAGGAGGGAGAGAGATTAAGAGAGAGAGCAAGTTAGACAGACAAACAGAATTTTTTTTAAATATTTATGAGAGAAAAAGTTATACATTAAGCAAAAGAAATGAAGAGAGAGAAAAGAAAGAAAGAAATAGAGAAACAGAAAGAGAAGACCTTAAGAATGTGAGGGGTATTGCTCTCTTCCAAGATCACGAGAAGCATCTTGAGTCTCTGTGCCCAACGACCCGTGACTCCTAATGGTTATTGTGTGCAAAAAAAGGTCTTTGTCTTATGTGTCTGTGCGATAGACGGTAGGTTTAACATGGATAAAGACGTAGATGTGTAGATACGGAAGACCATTAGATGTAGATGCATAGATGGATAGGTCGCTACATAGGGGGGGGGGTGAGTAGATAAAGTGGGAGAAAGGAAATGGGAAAGGATGTGAGGTAGAAATAAAGAAGAGGGGAAATATGGGTGAAATAAGTTAGATGTGTGTGTGTGTGTGTGTGTGTGTGTGTGTGTGTGTGTGTTGTGTGTGTGTGTGTCTGTGTGTGTGTTTAATATTTACATGTGTACGTGCCTCAAGATTTTAATAAGCATTAACACAATAATTTGACCACATGCTACAAACTTCCAACATATTTGCAAGCATTTGCAGTTGTCTTTATGGAACAAATATCAATTACTGTACAACTTTGGCCAATGGAAGTCAGAACTTAAGACCATACGTTAAGCCTGGGTAGGATTTTAATGGCCAGACGATGCACAGGGGGCTCTGCCTCACTGGCCAGAAGTTAGAGGGCCAGCACAAGCAGTGGCGAAAGGAAAGTGGAAAAATAAACAGGTAGTCAAAAAGTGGAGATTTATATTCACACACACGTATAAACGTCTCTCTCTCTCTCTCTCTCTCTCTCTCTCTCTCTCTCTCTCTCTCTCTCTCTCTCTATATATATATATATATATATATATATATATATATATATATTATATATATATATGTGTGTGTGTGTGTGTGTGTGTGTGTGTGTGTGTGTGTGTGTGTGTGTGTGTGTGTGTGTGTGTGTGTGTGTGTGTGTGTGTGTGTATGTGTGTTATTGTATATATATATATAATATATATTATATATATATTATATATATATATATATATATATTGTGTGTTGTGTGTGTGTGTTGTGTGTGTGTGTGTGTGTGTGTGTTGTGTGTGTGCGTGCGTGTGCGTGTGCATGTGTCTTCGTGAGACAGACGCATACGCCAACCGCACAAGCGAAGACCCATCCCCCTCCAAGCCCTACACTCCATCCCTCGCATCGTCGGCTTTGAGCGCCAACGGACGTGCCGGGGTCGCCGAGAGCGGTTGAGCTTCTCGCGGAAAAATTGAAATAAGGAAAAGAGGTTGACTATGATTGATACCCAGAAGGCCGGGATATGAATAAAGTGCCAGGGGGATAGATGACTTGTGTACCTCCTGGGGGTGGGGGGGGGCTGACCTGGCTGGACTGGTCAAGTGGGGAGGGGAAGCGCACTTTAAGTTAAGTGGAGAAGGGCCGCGTGTGTCTGTGGTTTGTTACTGTAGAAAAATAGAATGGTTCTTTTTTCTGTTTTTTCTTTTTCTTCTTTTCGTTTTCCCTTTCTGCTTCTACTTCGTCGTCTTTATCTGATAACTACTTCTACTATTACTACTACTATTGCTATTATCATCATCATCAGTTTTATCATTATTATCATTATCATTATCATCACCATCACCATTAACCATTATTACTTTCCTTTTTCTTTATCATTATATTCATGCTTTTGCTTCTTTTCTGGTTTTTTTCCCCTTTTCTTTTGCTACTTCTGCCTTTTCTTAGTTTAATGCTTATTATCACTATTATTGTTATTGTAATGTTTATAATTATTATCATTATTGAAATTACTATGTCCATTATTGTCATTATCATTGTTGTTGTTTTGTCATTATCATCATTATCATTATTATTATCATTATCATATTATTATTATCATCATTATTATTATTATCATTATCATTATCACTATTATTATTAACGTTATCATTGCTATTATTGCAATTATTATAGTTATAATTATTTTCGAATATTATTAATATGATTATCACCACTACTATAATCAAAATAATTATTATCATTATCATTGTTGTTGTTGCTATTTTTTTTCTTATGTAATGCTTAGACACCTTTTATTCTTGTCTTTGTCTCCTTTTCCTA
>NW_020872437.1:919423-939423 GCF_003789085.1 Penaeus vannamei
TCGAGAGAGAGAAAGATATAGAGGAGAGAAAGAGGAGAAAGAGAGAGACCAGAACAAGACGAACAGACAGACAGACAGAGAGGAGGAGGAGAGGGAGAAGGAGGATATATACTATTATATATATATATTATATATATATATATATATATATATATATAATATATATATATATATAATAATATATATATCTATATATATATTATAAGAGCTACTTGTTTAACTTTTCCATCAGGTTGCTGGCACGTCTCCTGCTGCCGTTAAAACTATGTGGTGCTGTGTGCTGTTGCGGTGTATGAATGAGTGAACTGATATGAGTGTATGATGTCTGTGGCTGTTATGAAGTGTACGTGTGCCGTGTATGGGCTGTGTGAGTGAGTGCGACGTGTGGTGCTACCGTCGAATCTGGCGTCTCCGCCCTCGTGTTCCCCGTTGGGTCCTTAATCCAAAATGAACACGAAAATGCCTCTCCACCTTCCCTCTCCCTCACACCTCTCCGTCTAACAAGCGGGAAGCCTCATAAAACTTTGCCTCATAAAACTTCCCCTGAAAACCCCTCGCCTTGGGCCTCGGCCAGCGGGGCTTGAAACGTTGTGGTTTAGTGTTACCTCAATATTTACTGGACAACAAAATGTATGGTGGTTGCTGTTTGTTTTTTTTTTTTTTTTGGGGCGAGGGGGGGGTGGGAGGGGGGGGACGGGATTACTGGAGTATTGTTTTATTTCTGTTTTTAGTTGTTTTTTTTTCTCCTCTCTCTCTGTCTCTTTCTTTCTTCTCTCTCGTCTTGTCCTGTTCTCTCTCTCTCTCTTTCTCTCTGTCTCTCTCTGCTCTCTCTTCTCTCCTCTCTCTCTTCTCTCTCTCTCTCTCTCTCTCTCCTCTCTCTCTCTCTCTCTCTCTCTCTCTCTCTCTCTCTCTCTCTCTCTCTCTCTCTCTCATTCTCTCTCTCTCTCTCTCTCTCTCTCTCTCTCTGTCTCTTTTCTTTCTTCTTTCCTCTATTTCCTTCTTATTCCTCTAAGTTTCTTCTCTCTCTCTTACTTTCTCTCTCTCTCTTCTAACACAAACACGCCACACACTTAATTTATGTACCCGTGTGTATCTGTACGTATGTATGTATGTATATATATTATGTATAAGCCGCTGAGAAACCCTCTGCTAATAATTAACTAATAAACTAATAAGTAATGATTAATCCACCACAACAAATTGGATTTGATAATAATCTAATAATAATGATTTAATCCACCACAAACAACTTGGATTTAATAATAATTTAATAATGATAATTAATCCACCACAACAAAACAAACTAAAATCCACCACAACAAATTGGAACTGTCTTGCTTGTGTGGGGGGGGGGGGGTGGCTGTGTGAGGTGCGTGTGTGTTGTTATGGAGGTGTTTACATCACGTCAAGTGGATGTTTTACTTGCTGCTTGCGGGCGTTTGATGCTGTGTGCTGTGGTGTGTTGTGGCTGGTTGTTGTGTGTGTGTGTGTTTGTGTGTGTGTGTGTGTGATATGTGCTGTGGTTGTGTGTGTGGAGTGTTTACATCACGTCAAGTGGACGTTTCTCTGCTGGGCAATGACAGGTCACTTGATATCTTTTCTTGAATTAGTGTATTTTTTCTTTTAATTCATAGGTTTTGCGGCCGCCATACTCTTCCTCTCTCCCCTCTCTTCCTCTCTTCCTCTCTCCCTCTCTTCCTCTCAAACTCTCCCTTTGCTCCTTCTTCTTCCCTTTCCTTCTTCCTATCTCTCTTTTTCCCTCTTTCCCCTTCTCCCTCTCCCCTCCTTTTCACTCTTCTTCTCTCTCCCTCTCCCTTCCTTTCACTCTTCCTCTCTCTCCCTCTCCCTTTAAGACTTACTCTCTTTCCTCATTCCTCTCACCCTCTTTCCCTCTCTCTCTTACTTCCCTCCTCTCCCTCTCCCCCTCCTTCCCCTTCTCCCAAACCGTGCCAAGCGACAATCACAATAAACAACAACAAAGAGCAACAACAAAAATCTCTTCCGAAACAACGAAAGAAAGAGAGAGAGAGAAAAAACAGAAGGAAAAGCGAGAGCATGGAAGAATCGGAGGTAAGCGAGAGAAGAGAAGAGGAGAGAATTGTCCATATTATCTTTCTCGTTCGAATTCGGAAGCCCAGCGCGAGAATCGATGGCGATCGAGACTTATGCGAACGCGGGGCTTTGAAGGAGGAGCGCCGTGGATCCGTTAGGCGAACGCGGGAGGCGCGGCACTGGATTTTTCTTGTTTTGTCTGTCTCTTGCTTATCTGTTTTCTTTCTTTCTATCTTCTTGTCTTTTCTTTCCCTTGTTCTTTATCTTTCTTTCTTTCTGGAATTATACGAACGCGGGCTTTAAGTCGCCGTGAATCCGTTAGACGAACGCGGGAGGTACGGCACTGAATATCGAGTCCGGATTCTCTTCCTGTTTTCTTTGTTTTGTGTTTCTTGCTATTTTCGCTTCTTTTTGTTTTGCTCGAGTTTCTCTCTATCTTTCTTTTGTTTTCTTTTTTTTCTTTCTTTCTTTCTCTCCTTTCTTTCTTTCTAGAGTTAAGTGAATGCGAGCTCTGAGGGAGAGGCGCCGTGAATCCGTTAGACGAACGCGGGAGGCTCACGAGTTCAGACTATTTTCTTTTTCTTTTCTTCTCTTTGTTACTTGCTTCGTTTTTTTTTCTCTTTTCTTCTCTTCCTCTATTTGGTTTCCTTTTCTTTATTTATTTACTTATTTCTACACTCTTTTTCTTTTATTTTTCATCTTTCTCGCTCTCTTTTTCAGCTTCTTTCTATGACTTTGCATGTTAGTTAATGTTATTTGTTCTATTGCTGTTTTTTTTATTGTTATGAATATAAGTTTTATAATCATTATCTTTATAATTATTGTCATTATCATGTTTATTGTTATTATCATTGCTACTGTTGTTTTGCTTTTGTCGTTGTTGTTGTAACTGTCAATATTATTATTATCATTACCATTATCATTATCATCATTATTGTTGTTATTTTCATTACTGTTCATGTTACTGTTATCGTTATTATAATCAGTTATTATCAGATCATCGTAATTATCACTCATTTTTATTCGAATTCTTCCTTTCTTCCTATTCCTTAAGATAAAAAAGGTCAGACTTGAAGCAATTTACTTCATAGACCATCTAACTGAAGTGAAAATTAAAAAGTTTGATTCTTCGAGTTATTTCAAGTTAGTGCAATGCAATCAATTTTATGTGCAGCAGTTTTTAAAGTTTTTTTCTTTCTTTCTTTCTTTCTTTCTTTCTCTCTTTCTTTTTCTTTCTTTCTTTCTTTTTCTTTCTTCTGGATGTGGAGATCCTTATGAGATTATATTTTTCTTTTTTAGACATTGCTTTCAATTTTGGTATTGGTGACTTTTTTTTCATTTCGTTTAATTTTATTATCTATTTATTTATTGTTTTAATCACTTTGGGTTTTGAGATTATCAGAGAGAGAGAGAGAGAGAGAGAGAGAGAGAGAGAGAGAGAGAGAGAGAGAGAGAGAGAGAGAGAGAGGAGAGAGACAGAGAGAGAGAGAGAGAGAGAGGAGAGAGAGAGAGAGAGAGAGAGAGAGAGAGAGAGAGAGAGAGACGAGAGAGAGAGAGAGAGAGAGAGAGTATAAATATGGATGTCCATTTTCACTAATATTCACCTTCATATTTGCCAATATATGATTAACCGTCACTTACTCACGGGAAATTTTATTCCAGCTTAAAAATAATAATAATAAAAAATAAGGATTTGTAAACAGATGAGTTCAGTGTCCTTCATAAAATTGGCGAAGGGTGAGTTACCAATTTATCATTTTTCACTCTATTTCTCATCTGAGACCTCTTACACTCTTATGATAAAGTCGATTAATATTTAATACTTTTGAATGGTTAGGTTAACGGTAGCGAACCTTTTTTATTTGATATGCAAGGAATATGTCACTGTGATATGCTTAGAAAATTAATGAAGAACTGATTAACTATTACTGACACATTTTGAGGATATCTTTATAATGATAAGTATAAGGATGATAAAAAATTATGACTGGAAAATTAAATGAAAAATGAAAAAACGTAAAAGACAGTTCATGTATTAGACTCAAATATCCCTTTTTGACAATTGTCTCCTTTCGTTTTCAGATTGGAAACATCCACCCGTTATTTAAGAAAAAAATATACATATATAATTTTGATTATTAATATTCACGCCCCCACAATATTGCGAAAACCATTCATCTCTGAAATCGCTGGGAAACGCCCCCATCCGATCAGCTGATGGACGTAAACAAACCCACGTGTATAGCTTTCCGATACTGCTTGCTATATGCATCGCTAACCCTTTGCTTGTGATTACTGACAACAAAATTAAAGAGATGGGCAATTGAGCCGCGAGTTTATACAGGAAGTGTCGAATTTGTTCTCTCTCTCTCTCTCTCTCTCTCTCTCTCTCTTTTAAGAAAGGAGTGTTTCATATAACATGCAGTTGTATTGTGGTGAGAAATTACATTTAGAGAGAGAGAGAAGAGAGAGAGAGGAGAGAGAGAGAGAGAAGAGAGAGAGAGAGAGAGAGAGAGAGAGAGAGAGAGAGAGAGAGAGAGACAGAGAGAGAGAGAAGACAAAGAAAGAAAGAAAGAGAGACCAACGAAGAATTTTTCAAAAGAAATGTTCTTATCTTCCCTCATGTCTTCTTCCTCTCTCTTCCTTCACACTTCCTTGAGCTCTGTTGCTGCACGGAACACGATAAGATAAAGTTGCCAAGAAAGTGCATGCTATTTGCATATAACGTTTAGGCTTAAAACCTAGCGTGTCGAAAAGTTAGTGTGGATGAAAATAACATACCCGATGATGGTATTAAATTCACGGAGAAAACTTAACTTGTAACAGGCAATTCCTGTGTGATGTGTAGCCAGCTGGAATTTACAAGGGTGAGAATAGGAAAAAAATGTGAGAGAGAAGTAGGGAATGAAAGTGGGAGAGAGAGAGAGAGAGAGAGCGGGCGATAGAGAGAAAGAGGGAGAAACGACGAGAGAGACAGGCGGACAAAGAGAGAGAGCTGGCGAGAGACAGAGAGAGAGATAGACAGAGAGACAAAGAGAGAGAGAGTGAGAGGCAGAGAAGATAGAGAGGCAGAGAGATAAAGAGAGAGAGAGAGAGAGACAGAAGATAAAGAGCAGAGAGAGAGAGAGACAAATAGAGAGAGATAGACAGAGAGAGATAGAGTGAGAGAAAAGAGATAGAGACAGAGAGAGAGATATAAAAAGACACAAAGAGAGAGAGAGTGAAAAGCAGAGAGATAAAGAGAGAAAGAGCAAACAAAACAAATAGAGAAGAACTGTTTCAAATGCCTCTGACTGTTCTGAAAGCCGTGCATATAGTCAGAAGGCAGCAGGCAGTGATTGGCAGGCACAAGACCCAATCAGCTCTCGTAATTGGTGAGTGAAAGAAGGTTCTTGGATAATCTAAAGTTTGGAAGATAAGCAAAAGTGAGGAAATAGAAAGAAACTGAAAAAAAATAATGAAAGCAACTGAAATTTATAAACATATATGAGTTTGTTTCTTTGTAGGACTGTATGTGTATGTATACAAGTCACAATTCTTCTCTCTCTTTCCATCCAACAATCCTCTTTATCCTTCTGTTTATCAATTAACCTTCTTCTTAATAACACATTGATTACCCCAATTAACCCCTATCCCCCACCCCCACCCCCCCCCCTCCCAGCCTTAATTATTCATGGTCTGAAGTCTGAAGGACAATTTTTTTCTTTTCTCTGATTACCCAGACCTCCAAGCCGTGTTATTAATTACCTGTTGCATTCTTGATGGACTCTGATTAATGGGGAAAAGTCTGAAATCTATTCGTTTTGTCTTTCGTCAGTGACTGGGGCCAGGAGAGAAGACGAGAGACGGGGGAAGTGGGAGGGTGGAGGGGAGGAGAAGGAGAAGGATGAGAGAGGAGCGGAGGGAGGGTGAGGAGGAGGGGAGGCGGGAGGGAGGGAGCAGAGAGAGGAGAGAGAGAGAGCGAGAGAGAGACGAGAGAGAGAGAGAGAGAGAGAGAGACAGAGAGAGAGAGAGGAGAGACGGAGGAGAGAGATTCCGTGAGAATTTTGTTTTTTTTTCACTTTTGTGTTTCCCATTTTCTTTGTCTTTACAAATCTTTTTCCAGTGCTTTAACGAAAGAAAGAAACATCATGAAACACAGCGCTGGTCACCGTACAAGCCAGACCGACTCCTGATGGTCAAAAGGGACTCCAGGAATCGTGACCTCTGCAACAAGCATAAGGTCAGAGTGCACATGGACGAGAGACCCGCAATTCTTATCTAAGGAGAAGCATAAAATGGCCAGACCTTGAAAATGTAGGTCTATAGCATCTTGAAAATGTAGATCTACAGCATCTTGAAAGGGGTTCGTCGCACATAATGGCGATAGGATAGCGCTGTGAATTGGTTTTCTTCCATAAACACAAAAAGTGTGGCATTAAGATACGTTTATGATAAGAATTTGTCTTTGTAAATATTGTATATTGTATATATGATGATATGTATACATACATGCACATATACAACATATAAACATACAAACATATATGTGTATATGTATATATATATATATATATATATATATATATATATATATATATATATATATATATATATATATATATACCTCCCCCACCTCCCATCCTCCTCCCTCCCTTCCTCCATCTCCACTCCTCACCTCCTCACCCCTCCCCATCTTCTCCCATCTCCTCACCCCCTCCTCCTTCCCTCACTCCTCCCCCCTCCCCTCACCCACTCCCACCTCCCCCTCCACCTCCTCCTGCCTCCTCCTCCACCCTCCTCCCCTCTCCCCACCTCAAACCTCCTCCCTCCTCCTCCCCTCTCTCCCACCTCTTCTCCCAACCTCCTCCTCCTCACCCTCTCACCTCCACCTCCTCCTCCTCCACCTCCTCCTCCCCCCTCCTCCTCCTCTCCAACACTCCCTCCCCCTCCCCTTTCCCCTACCCACCCACTCCCCTCCCCTTCCCCCTCACCCACTCCCACCTCCCCTCCACCTCCCATCCATCCTCAGCCACCTCCCCACCTCCCCCTCCACCTCCTCCTCCACCTCCACCTCCTCATCCATCCACCACTATACCCCCATCCTGGCGCCCTCACTGTCACGGGAAGCCTATCTGTTGCTGTTCTAAGTCGACTCGGCCGCCCATTTCTCGCTCGACGCCCACGAGGGAACGGGCGGTGAAGAATGAGCGGGGGAATTGGGCTGGGAATGGGCGTTCGATGAGTTTGGGTCTATGTGTGGGGGTGGTGGGGATGGGTGTGGGTGGGGGTGTGCGGGTAGGGGTGGGTGTATTTGGTTGGGTATGGGGGTGGGGGTGGGAGTTGTGGGTGGGGGTGGTGGTTGTAGGTGGTTGGGTATGGGGGTGGGGTGGGGTGGGGGTGGGTGTTAGTGTGTGGGTGTGAGTGTGTTGTGTCTATCTATCTGAGGGTGGGTTTGGGTTGGGGTGAGGGTGTGGGTGTGTGGGTGTGTTGTGTCTATCTATCTTTCGATCTATCTATCTGTCTATCTATCCTTCGATCTATCTGTCTATCTATTTATATATCTATTTATCTGTCTATCTTTTTATTCATCTAACTATCTAACTATTGGCAGTCAGTGTCTATCTGTCTATCTATATATCTATTTATCTGTCTATCTTTTTATTCATCTAACTATTGGAAGTCAGTGTGTATTTTGCCTCGTCTTGTCTTGTTTTGCGTGCCTATCTGTCTATGTCTGTCTGTCTACCTATCTACAGACGCATATAGACAGAATAAAAGACATATTATCAAAATTGCTGTTATTTCTCTTTGTGACTATTCATACTAAAATTTGATAAGGTTTTATCATAATTAATCATAAAATTTGATAAGGCAACTCATACTAAAATTGTGACAAAACAAAATAATGTTATTTCTCTTTGTGACTATGCATAATAAAATTTGATAAGGCAAATCATACTAAAAATGTGACAAAAACATTCTTTATTGGAAAATCGCTGTCTATTTTACATTCTACAATATATTTCATGTCGCAAGGGGAAGTTATACCAAACGCACAGAGAATCAACGAATGAGAAATATTATTCACCAACGTTCTCGTGTAATTATATAAATTCGGAAATGAATACAGTACTTCTCTTTCAAAAAATATGATACATAATTCTAAAAAAAAATATTTCATAATATGTGCGAATATAAGGTGCAATTAACGGTTTACCTGCCAGCGTAAGTGTAATAATGTCTGAGCTTAATTGATGACTGCAATATCAATTAGTCCGACAGTTTGGCGTCAATGAGAATCCCATGTATTCAAATATCAAAATAAAGGCCTATGCAAAGGTAAAAATATGTATATAGGCCTATTCAAAAATAAATAAAGCTGAATGGATTGATGCAATAACGTTAAAAATGAAAAAGAAATCCAGGGAAAAACGAAATAGTAAAAATACATATATACATACATATGTATATGTATGTATATATGTATATACATATATATATATATATATATATATATATATATATATATATATATATATATATATATATATATATATATATATATGTGTGTGTGTGTGTGTGTGTGTGTGTGTGTGTGGTGTGTGTGTGTGTGTGTGTGTGTGTGTGTGTGTGTGTGTGTTGTGTGTGTACATATAGACACAGGCACACACATACACACACACACACACACACACACACACACACACACACACACATATATATATATATATATATATATATATATATATATATATATATATATATATATATGTTGTGTGTGTGTGTGTGTGTGTGTGTGTGTGTGTGTGTGTTTGAGTGTGGTGTGTGTGTGTGTGTGACCATATATATATATATATATATATATATATATATATATATATATATATATATATGCATACATACAAAGAAAAGCTGGAAAAAAATAAATAAATTAGAACAAAAAATCCCAAATCCACCCCCCTCTCCTCCACCCACAAGCCAAAACCCAACCCACCGCGACACCCCTCCCCTTCCCACGTGCTCATGCGACGACCTCCATGAGCCTACTGAAGCGCCGTGGCCTCGGGTCCGCCTCGCTCCGCCTCCTCGTGGGCGTGGCGACGGTGCTGCCCCGAGTAGTTCCAGGGCTGAACCGTGCCCGAGCAGAAGGCCAGGTAGAAGACCTCGGCGGCGGCGTAGATGGGCACGCACATCCAGAAGACCTTTTGCCACTGGGTCATCGTTTGCTGTGGGGGGGAAGGGGGAGGGGGGGAAGGGGGAGAAAGGGGTATGTGAGACGTGGTTTTGTCTTTTTAGGATTTTTTTTTTTTTTTTTTTTTTTTTACGTATATTTTTTCTTCTCTTGTTCTTTATTCTCTTGGTGTCTCTTTTGTTCTTCATCCATAATGTCCTTTTTAATATCTCTCATTTTCGCTTTCTTTAGAAATACGATTTCTATAGGCAAATACACACACACACACACACACATATATATATATACACATACGCACACACACATTTATATATCTATATTTCTATCTCTCTCTCTCTCTCTCTCTCTCTCTCATCTCTCTCTCTTCTCTCTCTTCTCTCTCTCTCTCTCTTCTCTCTCTCTCTCCTCTCTCTCCCTCCCTCCTCCCTCCCTCCCTCCCCTCCCTCCCCCTCCCTCTTCCCCTCCCTCTCTCTCTCTCCCTTCATCCCTTTCTCCTCCATCCCTTTCTCCCTCCCATCCCTTTCTCCCTCCTTCCCTCTCTCCTTCACTCTTTTCCTTCCTCCTCTCTCCACCCCCCCTTCCCTCCCTCTCTCCTTCTCTCTCTCTTTCCTCCTTCCCTCCCTCTTTCCCTCTCACCCTCCTTCTCTCAATCTTTCCCTCTCTATCCCCCCCTTTCTCCTCCCTCTCTCCTTCCTCTCTCTCCTTCCTTCCTTCCCTCCCTCCTTCCCTCCCTCTTTCCCTCTCCCCCCGAGTTGGCAACCCACCCACCGCCAAAACCCAAAACCAACACACGCATCGGCACCTAAACCCCAAAACCAGAATTTCCCGCCAAAACAAAAGACGATCTGGCGCTGGTCCGGAATCGCCTCTGGATCCCCCTAAAGAAAAAAAAAAAAAGAGGAATCAAACTCGAAAGCAATCAGAACCTTTCGCTCGTTCTCTCCGGTTCATTTCCCTGAGTGCTTCCTCAAGCAAACCGGCTAAAAGAAGGAAAAAAAGAAGGAAAAGTCTCTCTCAAAAGGGTATAATCGGCACGGAGAATAAATGCGCATTTCTCTAATATGTGTCTTAAAGTTGCGCTTTTTCGGAGCGAAGTCGGAATCAGGAGGCGACTGTGATACGCTGGTTACGAACATATTTTTTTCTTTCTCTCTCTCTCTATCTTTCTATTTGATTATTTGTCAGTTTGTTTATTTGTCTTTATTTCTGTCTGTCCATCTGTTTCTTTATTTTTTATCTATATTTCTAATAGACTATCTTTGTTTATTTTGTCTATATTTCTGTCTGTCTATTTTTTTTCTTTTTGTTTGTTTATTTGATTATCTGTCTATTTCTCTATTCGTCTATTTGTCTATCTATCAATTTGTCAATTTATCAATTTGTCTATTTTTCTGTTATTATATTTATTGTATTGTTTGTATTTGTTTATTTCTTTATTTGTCTATTTGTCACTCTTTCAATTTGTTTAGTTCCATATCTGCCTATTTGTCTGTCTGTCTATTTGGCTGTCTGCCTATCTATCTGTCTATTGTAAATTTGTCTATTCGTCTATTTCCCTCTTTGCCTATTTGTCTAATGTGTCTATCTGTCTTTTTGTCTATTCGCGTATTTATCTATCTGTCTATTTGTCTTTTACCATCTGTTTATCTACCCAACTACTTGTGTAACTATCTATCCATCTGTCTATCTGTCTCTCTGGCAGTGTACCGGCTTAAGTCCACTCCATCTATCCATCTATCAGTCTATTTATCTATCTATCCATCAAGCTATATAATTTATCCATCTATCCATACAGCCGACATCATCTATTTCAATCTATATCCAGTCTATCTATTTATTTGTTTCCGTGTCTATCCATCCATCTACTTATCCATCGGCCTATCTGTGTCTCTGGCCATTTATCCGTCTATCCACCTCTCCATCCATCCTCGCCTTCGCCCACCTGGTTCTCCATCTACCCCCCCCCTCCACCCACCCTTGCCTCCCTCCCCCCTAGCCTCCCTCCTATCCACCCCCTTCTATCCACCCCCTTCTATCCATCCCCCACTACATCTAACCCCTCTATTCTCATCATCCCTCCCCCTCCACCTATCCCCCTTTTCCCCCCTTCCCCCTCCCCCCTTCTCCCCCACCCCTCCTCCACCACCATCCCTCCCCTCTCCATCCCCCTTCCCCTCCTACAAGGTTCTCAATGACGGCCGCTACCGCCCACCATCCCCCTACCCCGCCCATCCCACCTCCCCTCTCCCCTTCCCATCACCCCTCCTCCACCCATCCATCCCCACCCACCCACCCCTCCATCCACCCATCCATCCCTCTCCTCCCACCATCCATCCCACTCACCCTTCCACCTCCATCCTCTTTCCATCCCCCCCCACCTCCCCTCCATGCCCACCCTCTCCCCTCCCCCATCCCCTTTCCCTCCTGCCTGGTTCTCAATGACGGCCGCTACCGCCCCACTATCCCTCCCACCATCCCCCCCACCATCCCCCACCCCTCCCCTCCTCCCCCACCACCACCCTCCATCCATCCCCTTCCATCCCTTTCCCCCACCATCCCTCTCCATCCATCCCCACCCTACCTGGTTCTCAATGACGGCCGCTACCGCCCCACCATCCCCCATCCATCCCCCCTCCCCACCCACCCTCCATCCCTCTCCCCTCCATCCCTCCCTCCATCCCCTTACCCCTCCTACCTGGTTCTCAATAATCGGCCACCGCCTCCACCCACCATCCCCTTCCCATCCCCCTCCACCCCCACCCCCACCATCCCCCCTTCCCCCCTCCCAACCATCCTCCACCCCCCTTTCAACCTACCTTCCCCCCCACCCTTTTTACCCCTCTCCCCATCCATCCCCCACATCCCTCCCTCCATCCCCTGTCCCCCTCCTACCTGGCTTTTCTCAATAATTGGCCGCCATCCGCATCCACCATCCCCCTACCATCCCCTACCACCCTCCATCCACCCCTCCATCCCACCTCCCCCTTCCCCTCTCCCCCTCCCCAACCCCCCTTTTCAAACCCCCTTCCTCCACACCCTCCACCTATCACCCCCTCTCCCCCCTTTTTCAACCTCCCTCCATCCCCATCCCTCCTCCCCTCCATCCACCCCCCACCACCCATCCATACCCTCTCTCCCACCATCCTCTCCCCCTTTTTTACCCTTCCTCCTACCTGGTTCCTCATAATGGCCGCCACCGCCACAGCGTGAGATGAATGACCCGCAATCGAAGCGAAGGTCGTTGCTGATGCCGAACAACGTGCCTGGAAGACGACGAATGAGTGAGTGAGTCAATGAATGAATTAATAGTATGCATTAATTATAGAGTGAGTCAATGAATGAATTAATGGTATGCATTAATTATAGAGTGAGTAAATGAATGAATTAATAGTATGCGTTAATTATATAGTAATTAGTAAATGAATGAATTAATGGTATGCGTTAATCTTAATAGTATGTGAGTATCAATGAATTAATTAATAGTATGCATTAATTATAGAGTGAGTAAATGAATGAATTAATGGAATTATTATGCAGTTAATTATACAGTAATTAGTAATATCTGGGGGAGTAATGAATAATTATAGTATGCATTAGATTTATAGAGTGATTAGTAAATGAATGAATTAATGGTATGCGTTAATTGTACTGTAATTTTAGAATATTTGGATGAGATGAGTTCGAAGAGTGAGTCAATGATAATTTAATAGGATGCGTTAATTGTACTGTAATTAGTAATATTTGGATGAGATGAGTCGAAGGAGGATAGTGCCCCGTCCGAGTAGATGAATTAATTAACTAGGGATGCGTTAATTGTATTTTATTGCGTAATCATTTGGCGTGAGCTAAAATCTGTAAATTATATATCATTAGTAATATTCTGGGGAGTAAATGAATGGAATTAAATGGTATGCGTTAATTATATAGTAATTAGGCTAATATTTGGGATGAGCTAAAATGCGTTAATTATATAGTAATTAGTAAAGGAAAGAATTAATAGTATGCATTAATTATAGAGTGAGTAAATGAATGAATTAATGGTATGCTTAATTGTACTGTAATTAGTTAATATTTGGGGGAGACAGTAATAATGATGAATTTATGGTATGTTAATTGCTACTTTAATTAGTAATTCTGCCGGGGGAGTAAATGAATGAATTATGGTTATGGCGTTAATTGTATAGTCATTGCGATAGTATTTGTATATGAGTGAATGCGTTAATTATATAGTAATTAGTAATATCTGGGGGAGTAAATGAATTAATTAATAGTATGCATTAATTATATAGTAAATTAGAAAATTAATGAATAATAGTATGCATTAACTATACAGTAATTTAATATTTGGTAATGAGTAAATTAATGAATTAATAGTATGCCATTAATAACTTTTTTTTACAGTAATTAGTAATTATTTAGGTGAGTAACTGAATGAATTAATATTATGCATTGCATGACACAGTCATTGGTAACATGAATTGAACATTTTGAATGAAATTTAATAGTATGCATTAATCATCAGTGAATTAGTAAAAATTGCGGATAAGCTAAATTAATGATTATAGTATGCATTGCTAATACAGTAATTAGTAATATTTGGTGAGCTAAATGAATGAATTAATGTAGTATGCATGATATTAGTAAACTGAATACATAAACAGATAAAAGATATCAATCAGAAATAATTAATAAATGAAAAATAAATAAATAAATAAAAGACATTTTAAATAATCCTTTTAAAATCTGCTTACGACAAAGAAAAAAATGATAAAATTACTTATGTTTACCAAAATATATGAAAATTCAACTGAACATTGAAATCTCCCACAATCTAGTTTTAATAATTGTATCAGATTCTGTTTCTGAATCACTGACAATTAATTTTGTCTGTAATCCTACCGATAAACCTAAGAAATGGATAATAATAATAATAATGATAATGATCATAATAATAGTAATAATAATAATGATAATAATAATAATAATAATAATGAATAATAAATAATAATAATAATAATAATAATAATAATAATAATAATAATAATAAATAAATAATAATAATAATAATAATAATAATAATAATAATAATAATAATAATAATAATAATAAAATAATAATAATAAATAATAAATAATAATAATAATAATAATAATATAAATAAATGATAATGATACATAATTAATAATAATAATAATAATAATAATAATAATAATAATAATAATAACAATAATAATAATAATAATAATAATAATAATAATAATAATAATAATAATAATAATAATAATAATAATAATAATAATAATAACAATAAATAAAATAAATAAACAAAAATAGATGATTAACGGATAAATGAAATTAAATACATCACAACCATAATGAAAAAAGGAAAAAAAAAAGTTGTGTTCATTTGCGGAACCCTAAAATTAAACCCAAGAGCAAAAAATAAATAACCATCTTTTATAATAATGAATAATAGAACACTTATCATATCTTTTATAATAATAAATCAAAAAATCACAATAAAAACCAATCAATCAATGTAACTAAATACACCAAACCCGCGATAAAAAAAAAAAAAAAAAAAAAAACGTAAAAAAAATAGATATTTGATTCGCACAACACAGTCACGGAGCGAAATTCATATAAACGATGCATAAAGTTTTGAAATTCCTTTAACTTTAACTAACAAAGGTTACGTTCTTCCATAATTGGAAGCAGGATTCAAAAGCATATTTTACAAAAGTTTTTTTTTTTTTTTTTTTTTTTGGCATGGAACTGTACAACACCGTAAATTGGTGTATTTTTTACTGGGTTAAAACATTGCGTTTCCTAAATATGTATTTGTGATTTAAAGATGATGATGTTGGCAAGGATAATGATGTTGACAAGGATGATGGTTGAAGGATAATGATGACAAGGATAATGATGTTGACAAGGATAATGATGTTGACAAGGATTAATGATGATTGACAAGGATAATTGATGTTGCAAAGGATAATGATGTTGACAAGCGATAATGATGATTGTGACAAGGATAATGATGTTGACAAGGATAATGATGTTGACAGAGGATAAATGCAGATGGACAAGGATAATGATGTTGACAAGGATGCATTGATGTTGACAAGGATACATGATGACAGGTTAATGATGTTGACAAGCATAATGATGTTGACAAGGATATGGATGATTGAATAATAATAGACAAATAATGACCTGGTTGACAAGGATAATGATTGTTGACCAAGCGATAATGATGATTGACAAGGATAATTGATGTTGACCAAGGATAATGATGTTGACAGGCATAATTGTGATTGTTGAGTCAAAGTGATAGTAGTGATGGATTCTGAATCTAACCAAAAGACAATAATTGATGATCATGATCAATAAGTGGTGTATAATTAGATGATGAGATCTCAAGGATACATGTAATTACAAAAGTCATAATGAATAATATATTAGTTGACTAAGGATAAATGCATATGTATAATATATAATAATATATAAGTAATGCACGATAGGAAAAGGGGTAAGGATAGAATGAGTGTTGACAAGGAGAGAAGAGTAGAGTGAATGAGAGTAGTGGAGCAAAGGGATATGACCGAGAATGAAAAGAGAGAGAGAGAAGAGAGAGAGAGAAGAGGAGAATGAATTCGACAAAGAGATAGGATGAATTGACGAAGAGATAATAGATAGTTGAGACGAAGGATAAATGATGATGCACAAAGAACCAGATAATCGAAAGAATAGACAGAAGAGACATAATTGAATGATTGACTATAATGAGATATAATAGGTGTTTGAACCAAAGAGCCATTGATATGATGACGAAGAGATAATTGATGTTTTTGAACAAAATAGCGATTCCAGAGAATGATGTATGAACTTAAAGTATATATGAAACCTTCTTCAGCAACCAAAAGCACCACAAGCACTGATCGAATCCTCGATTGACACCAGCAAGCATAAATGATGTTTTGACTTAAGTAAATAAGACATACATGATTGTAATGATCAATAAGATACTAATAATGAATTGTACAATAATGATAAAGATATGTTAAGAACATACGATAAATAAATAGAATGATATGAACAATGTATAAGATAGTTGCATGTACCAAGGATTATTGATGTTAGACAAGAATAATGTTAATGAACTAAAGATAATAAGATGTTGAACAAAAGAATGATGATTATAAACTATGTACAAGTATGATAATAATAGAAATGTTATAACGATATGGATATATGATTTATTGATCACAAGTTGATGAATGATGGGTTTGACAGTGCATAATGTATTGTTGACCAAGGTATAATGCTATTGACATGGCATAATGATGTTGACAACGATAATGAAGTTGACAATGGATAGTGATGACAGGCATTATGATGTGACAAGGATAATGATTGACAAGGATAAAATGATGTTTGACAAGTGATGATGATGTTGACAAGGATAAATGATGTTGACAAGGATGATTGATGTTGACAAGCCATAATGCATGTTGACCAAGGATACATGATATTGACAAGGATAATGATGTTGACAAGGCAGATAATGATCGTTGACAAGGTATTGATGATGTTGACAAGGATAATGATGACAAAGGATAATGATGTTACAAGGATAATGATTTAACAAGGGATTGAAATGTTGACAAGGATAATGATTGTTGACAAAGCGATAATGATGTTGACAAGGATAATTGATGTTAACAAGGACATGATGTTTGACAAGGATAAATGAATGATAATGAACAAGGATAATGATGACAAGGACCAAGGATAATGATGTTGACAAGGATAATAATGGTTACAATGACATCAATAACAGTGACGATAATACTAATAAAGATAATACTGATAAAAGTAGGTAAAAATAATGAACTACCTATATTTGAGAAAGTAATTTGATGATAGTGATGTTGGCATTTATAATAACGATTGCAAAAGTATCGATAACAGTAACAATTATAATAACAATGATGATAATGCTAATGGGAATCATTATGATGTTCAACATAATACCAAAAGCTTTATTATTCTTGTGGATCTTACATACAAAAAAACTTCTTAATGCCTTTAATATCAAAATTATATATATGTATATATTTTTTTTCCACTGTTACCCAGTACATAATGTAAATTTTCCTGCCACGCTGTATAGTGTATATAAATTAACGTGTCCTATATTACACATGTCTAAAGAATAAATATATATATATATGGTATGTTCAACAGAAGGTAGGCCTACATCTAGGCTTGAGGGATGACACTTCCACACTTTAAATAAAGAATGCACTGTCAACCCTTGAAAACATGTACCGGACTTGTTTAACTGTTATCGCAGCTGGCTCCTAAATCTTTTATATTTTCTAGGACAACGTAATGGAATTTGGTGAGATTTACTTGTTACCCTTTTAAGTGCAGGATATAAATAATGCTTTGTCGCTTTTTGGTGGCTAAAATATGAATTTATAATGTTACTTATATTGTGTTTCCGACTTATGTTCCTCTCCGATCAGAGCTGGGTCATCATAAGGCTATGTCGAAAAGATTTTGAGATACAGTACAACCTGGTTGGAAATACATGTTTTTTTCTCCTGTCTAGTTAGAAATTCATCTATGGCTTTATCCACATTATGAAATTAAAAACTGTACTAAGACGGGTTGGAAATTTTGGCTTTATCTGTTTGTGGAATAGAATTTATTCCCTCTTTCTCTTTTTCGTGGAAAAGAGAATATCATTAATGTTCACATAAAATCAGAGTAAAATAGTACCTTGTTTTAGTAAACATGATACGAAGAAATTTTCGTTGATGGCTAAAATACATGTATTTCCGGTTTATCATATAAGCTAACGATGAAGATGAAATAATGCATCACATGAACGGTTTAAATAAACAAAATCAAAAACTAATACCCGAATTTTGTTAGGGCCATCCAATTTTTTCATTATTTTTTCATTATTTTCACAAACTGCACAAAAAGCTCTTTTTTTTCACGCCAAGACCCCATCCCAAAGTCATTTAAACCCAGACCGCCATTTTTTACGATGTTCGAAAAAGCTTACGCCAAAGATTAAACCCTCCCTCTAAGCGACCGGTTTATACGCTCATAAAATTGATTAAAAATAAAATAAAATGAGGTTGAACCGCTTATAGAATCCACCCAAACAAAACCATCTTTTCCCCAAACAACCTCGATAACAGAAACTCGTCCATTTAACGGTCGTTTGCTTCAAGAAATTGTGGAATCCACACTTTAAAACTACAAAATCCTCTACTAAGGAATAATACAGAAAAAAATCACTTGATAAACCAAAATAATACGAGAAGGAGAGTACATTTTGTTTTTGAAAATGACAATCCTAAATGACAATCCTAGAATTAAGTTAAGACTTCCTACATTCGTGAAGATTCTAGCACAAGAAAATCGTGCCAAAAAAAAAACGGTTTTGCTTTTAATTAATTCTTTAAGCATGGCCGTTAATCCACAATTTTTAAAATGATAAGACATCCTACATTCGTGAAAATTCATAAGAAAAAAAAAACGGTTTTGCTTTTACACAATTTCTTTCAGCATCCGGCCGTTAATCCACAATTTTTTAAATTAAGATAAGACATCCTACATTCGTGAAAATTCATAAGAAAATCGTGTCAAAAAAACGGTTTTGCTTTTAATTAATTTCTTTCAGCATCCGGCCGTTAGTCCATAATTCTTTACCCGAAAAGTTGGGTGCGACGTCAGTGTGGTTAACGAGCTGACTGGTCGTTATGGCGCCGTTGAGGAACATGCTGAGGCACAGGAGAGAGACGGTGAGGGCGGGGTCGCAGCCGGAATAGGCCACGCCCACTAAGACGACTGTCGGTCCCAACATGGCTGCCAGACGTAAGGATGTAAATATGTAAATATGATAATTATATGTAACATGGATGGTGAAATGTAGGGAAAATATCACAATACGGAAATGGGATAAATGAAATAATATGTAATGTGGATGATTCGAGAAAAAGAAAGATAACAAAACGATTGGAAAATAAGGTGTAACGTAGAGGCAGAAAAGAAATTATCAATAAGACACAAAAAAATAACACGAAGTAAAAATAAATAAAATATGATAATCCGACACAACGATGCTGCCAAGAGGAGGGAAATATCACAAAACAAAAATCAAAATAACTTGGAAAAGGAAAAAAAAAAACAAGAAAATGAAATTAAACAACTCACGAAGCAGAGAAAATGGTTACAAGGGTCAACTAGAACAGCATGTGGGTCGAAAAACATATATATATATATATATATATATATATATATATATATATATATATATATATATATATATATATATATATATATAATAAGAACATACAACAGAACATAACATAGAACAAAGACCCAAAAACCCAAAACCCCATAAAAAAACACAGCAACAGGACCCAAACAAACAAGACCACGGCCCCACCGCCCACACCGCCCACATCGCCCACACCGCCCCCACCGCCCACACCGCCCCACACCGCACCGCCCACACACACACCGCCACACCCCACACCGCCCCCACCGCCCACACCGCCCACACCGCCCCACCCCACACCGCCCACACCGCCCACACCGCCCCACCGCCCACACGCCCCCACCGCCCACACCGCCCCACCGCCCCACCGCCCACACCGCCCACACCGCCCCCACCGCCCACACCACCCACACCTTACCAACAGCACTGAAGATTCTTCGCGTGTTGACGATGGACAGGAACCCACGA
>NW_020872437.1:941923-949423 GCF_003789085.1 Penaeus vannamei
GGGGTGTTGGGTGTGGGTGTGGTGTGTGGGGTGTGGGTGTGTGTGTGTGTGTGTTGTGTGTGTGTGTGTGTGTGTGGTGTGTGTGTGTGTGTGTTGTTGTGTGTGTGGTGTGTGTGTGTGTGTGTGTGTGTGTGTGTGGTGTGTGTGTGTGGTGTGTGCATTGTATGTATGTATGTGTGTGGTGTGTGTGTGTCTGCGTTGTGATTATTTTAATTTAATCTATAAAATCAAATCCTGTTTATTTACCGAAAGAATAACCATTATACATTTTTTTTTTCAGATGTAACAACACGAATGACGATGAATAATAATGACCGAAAAACTATGAAAAAATAGATTGAATACAAGTAAAAAAAAATAATAATAACGAATTATTTTAACAATTCGTTCATTTTAACTCGTTCCTAAAAATAAAAGTTCTAGTTTTTTATGAAGTCGTGATTAATGCGTTTTTAGGTAGCGTTGGTTAGTTAGTCTGTTTGTTTATATGTTTGTGTGTATATATATGTTCGTTTGTTTGTTTGTATTTTGGTTAACAGAAGAAAAAAAATGCCAAAAAAATAAGAGTAAATAAATAAACTTTAAAAATGGAAAATGAAATTGAAACTAAACATAAATTAATAAAGGAAATAAGAAAAGAGAGAATGATAAAGACACACAGAATAAAAATAAATAAATATGTGAAAAAAAGATAAAAAACAAAAACAAAATTGGAAAATAAAATAGAAACTAAACATAAATGAATAAAGGAAGTCACAAAAAATAGAATAAAGATGAGACTAAAGGAATGAAGAAAAAATAGAATAAATATGAGACTAAATGAATGAAGAAAAAAATTGAATAAAGATGAAACTAAATAAATAAATTAAAAAATAGAATAAAGATGAGACTAAATGAATGAAGAAACAAATAGAATAAAGATGAAACAAAATGAATGAAGAAAAAAATGAGTAAAGATGAGACTAAATGAATGAGAGAAAAAACATAAGAATAAAGATGACACTAAAAGAATGAAGAAAAAAAATAAACAAAACATTAGACTAAATGAATGAAAGAAGAAAAAAAAGGAATAAAAATGAAACTAAATAAATCAAAAAATAAAATAGAATAAAAATGAGACTCACCGAAATACGCGAAGGCAATGAACCGTGGGCGTTCTGCGGGCGGGATCCACCTGGCCAGAAGGGCGTGCATCGAGGGCCAAGCCACGCCCTAAGAGGAAGAAACGCGTTATGGGCGGTTTGTGTTTTTGTCTTCTTTTTTGTGTGTTTGTGCGTGTTTGTTTTTTATTTTTTGTTTGATTGTTTCGTGTGTATTTTTATTGTTTTTTTGTGTGTAGTTTTTAGGGTTTTTTTGTTTGTTTATTTGTTTGTTTTTGTTGTTTTTTGGGTGTTTATTTGTTTCTTTGTTTTTTTGTTTTTTGTTGGTTTTTGGGGGTGTATGTGTTTTCTTTCCTCGTTCTCTCTCCTTCCCATTCACTTTTTCCTCCCCCCCCCCCTTACCTATTCTTAAGACCGACCTCCCCACACCCCTCTCTTTCCCTTCCCTCGATCCCTTCCCTCGACATTCCTTCCCCTCCCCTTCCCTTTCTCTTCTCTTCCCTCTCCTTCTCCTTCCTTTCTTTCTTCTCTTCTCTTCTCTTCCCTTCCTCTTCCCCTTCCATTTCTCTTCGTCTTTCCCTTCCTCTTCCCTTTCCCTTTCCCTTCCCCCTCTTCCCCTCTTTCTCCTTTCTCTTACCCTTCCCTTTCCCTATCCTCCCCTTCTTTTTTCCTTTCCCTTCCCCTCTTCTTCACCTTCCCTTTCTCTTCCTTTCCCTTTCCCTTTTCCTTACCTTCCCCTCCCCCCTCCTTTTTCCATCTCTTTTCCTCTTCCCCTACCTTCCCCTTTCCCATCCCTTCCCCTTGCCTTCTCCTCCCTTTTCCCCTTCCCTCTCCTTCCCCTACCCACCCCCTTCCCTCCCTCTTCCCCAACCCAGCCACTCCCTTCCCACCCACCCACCCACCTCCCTTATTCCTCCTCCCCCCACCCACCCAGCCACCTCCCTTTCCTCCCCCTCCCCACCCACCCACCCACCCTCCTCCCCCACCATCCACCCAGCCACCTCCCTATTTCCTCCCCCACCCACCCACCCACCTCCCTTCCTCCCACCCACCCACCCACCTCCCCAACCCCTACCCCTCCACCCACACTCACCCCGGTCAACCCCAACAACACCCTCAGGGCAATAGCAGCACCGACGTGGGCGCGGGCGGCTATGGGCGTGAAAAGGGTGATGATTCCGCTGCCCATGATACACCCGCCGAACACAAGTCGAGTTCCGTACAGCTCCGCCAATCGGCCGCCCACGATCTGTCAACAAGGACGGACCAATGTAAACAAAGGCGAGATGGATAGATAGAAAGAGAGAGATAGATAGAAGAAGGAAATAGAGAGACGAGATGGATAGACAGAAATAGAGAGATAGATAGATGGAAGGAAATAGAGACAACAGGCGAAGGAATCATGTAAACAAAGACGAGATGGATAGACAGAAAGAGAGAGATAGATAGATGGAATTAAATAGAGAGATAGATAGAAGAAGGAAATAGAAAGACGAGATAGATAGACGGAAATAGAGATACGGTTAGATAGACGATAGATGGAAATAGAGAGACGGATAGATAGACGGAAATAGAGACAACAGGGACGGACGAATGTAAACAAAGACGAGATGGACAGATAGAAAGAGAGAGATAGATAGACGGAAGGAAATAGAGAGACGGTTAGATAGACGATAGACGGAAATATAGAGAAGATAAATAAACGGAAATAGAGACAAATAGATAGATAGAAACAGAGAGACAGATAGATAGACGGCAATAGAGATACAAACAGATATATTGAATAGAGATACAGATAGATATAAACATGCTTTATAAACTAAATTAGACGGAAATAGAGAGACAGATAGATAGACGGAAACCTATATATTGACAGAAACAGATAGAAACACATATCAAATTGATAGACAGACAGACAGATAGATAGATATAGATATAGATTTTTCCCTTTTTCTCTATCTCTCACTGATAGACAGACAGATAGATAGATATAGATATAGATTTTCCTTTTTTATCTATCTCTCTATTCTCATACACCGAACCTGCGTGATTGTGTATCCGTAGTAGTAGCTCGCGAGGACAATGCCCTGGGTGACCTCGTCCCAAGCTAGGCCTTCGTCTGCCGGTTCGTCCTGAGGGAGGGAAGGGAAGGGAGGGAAGGGAGGGAGGGAGGGAGGATAGAGGGGTGGGTGGAGGTGGAGGGTAAGGGAGGGGGGATAGACGGTGGGAGGGGTGGGATGGAGGGTGGGAGGATAGAGGTGGGGGGAAGGTGGTAAGGGAGAGAGAAGGAGGGATAGAGGGTGGTGGAGGGGAGGGAAGGGGAGGGGGGATAGACGGTGGGAGGGAAGGGAGGGTGGGTAGGGGGAGAGATGGAGGTATGAAGGAGAGAAGGAGGAAAGAAGGAGGGAGGAGGAGGAAGGAAGGAGGAAGGAAGGATGATGGTGATAGAGAGGGAGGAAGGAGGGTAGAGGTAGGGAAGGGAGGGAAAGTGGGACAAAGAAGGAAGGTAAGGCAGAGAGAGGGAGAGAGGGAGGGTAAAAGGAGAGGAGGAGGGGAGGTGGGAAAGAGGTATTAGTAATTGTTAATAAATTGTATTGTTATCATTATAATCACTATCATTATTTCTATTACTAATGTTATTGCCGTACCTATTACTATCATCATAATCATTATTCCTAACATCATAATCATCACCACCATTATCATCATCACCATCATAATCATAATCATCACCACCATTATCATCATCACCATCATCATCACCATCATCATCATCATCACCATCACCATCACCATCAACATCACCATCACCATCATCCCCATTCTTCACTAAAAGAACCAATCGATTAATAAAAACAGATAAACGAATTAAAAAAAGACAACGAAAGGCGTATAACACCTTAACGAATAGCCCTGCTAATCATACCTGTGTAAGTTCTTTATTATTCATAGAGGTGAGTGCATTCGCCTGGTACTCCGTTGTACCGACTACGAAAGTCCTACTGGTATTCGTCGCTGTTGGAGAGAAGGAGAAAATTTAGCTTTGGTTTTGGATGTTGGTAGAGTAGGGTATAGTTAATGTTATTTTCTGTTTTTTTTTTTTTTTTTTTTTTTTTTTTTTTTTTTTTTTTTTTTTTTTTTTATTGGAAGGTCGTGAAAGACGTTTGTTAATTACGTAGAAAGGTTGAATATAAATAGCTGAGTGTGTATGTGTGTATATATATAATATATATATATATATATATATATATATATACATACATACCATACATATGTATATAAATATACTATAAATATATATATATATATATATATATATATATATATATATATATATATAATATATATATATATATATATATATATATACACATATACATACACACACACACACACACACACACACACACACACACATATATATAGATAGATAGATAGATCGACCTATATATAAACCTGCAACAGGAAATCAAAATAACTTCGAAACACAAGGGAAAAAAATGACAAGAATACATCCAATTTTTCGTTCATCTCTCATTTCCTTTCTATTTTCTCCTTGTTCAATTGCGAACCTGTTCTTCAATATTTGATTTCCACTGAATTTGTTAAATTACGTTTTCTAAAACTAGGAATTCCAAAAAAGGAAAAAAAATGGTTATATAAAATGTCTCGACAGCAGAATCAAGTTATTGTTTTCAATATTTTGCTGTTTTCTTTTTTTTTGTATTTTCTTTCTTTTTTCTGACATTTACCAACATTCGGTGATACAGTGAATCATAATACCAATAGAGATTGTATATAAATATATTTTTTTTCTTCCTAAGACATCAGTCAACCTTGAAATTCATACATTGCGTCGTCATATGAAAAACGAACATGAAAATTCGGAATTTCAGTATTAAAAAGTCATCATAGTAAAAAAAAACACTATTTCTAAATATTTCCTTTACATTCAATTTATTGTATTTTTCCTTAATTGCAACAAAGGCCCACAAAAATGACATATTCTTAAACTCATATTTTAAAAGTCTGCAAAAAGAAAAAAAAATCTTATCTATCATTTCATCTTATCTATATTTTTTTTCCAAAACCAACCTTATTATATTGTTATTATATCCCATTCTCATCATACCAGTATCCTATTACGATATATTATCATCACATATTCATCATTTCCTTTTTTATCTAAATCTAACCGTATTTATCATCCACATTCACTATTTCCTTCCACGATCTCCTTTTTCTTTCTAAAACCACCCTTACCGACGAATCACGACATTTGAGAGAAAAAAAAAGGTGATGAATAAAAAAAAAAAAAGCCTTTTACATTTATCATTACCTTTCAATACCTCTTTTTCTAGCGACGAATCACGAAATACATTTGTCAATACCTTTCAATACCTCTTTTTTTCTCTCATTTAATACCGACCTTGAGACCTCGGAATGCACTGCGCCTGAACTTCTTCCACCGTCTTGTTCTGGTGCACCATCGCCACTATCGCCACAGACAAGTTCACGCGCACCATAAACTGGTTCACGAAGCCGAAGAACGTCAGCACCCCCAAGGTCACCCTCGCCGGAACCCAACCTGGAAGTAGAGTCAGTGGGAAAGACTATCTACGTATAATAGTCTTTGGTCTTTGGTCAGAGGGGAGGGTGGTGTGCATATAGAGGGATTGTGAGTATAAACGGCCGGGTTGTTCAAAATTGTGCCAGGCCTGACCCAATGAAGATTCGCACCCCCCCCCCAGTGACACTCGCCGGAATCCAACCTGGAAGTAGAGTCAGAGGGAAGGATGGTGTACATAGAGGGATTGTGAGTATAAACGGCCGGTTTGTTAGAACTGTGCGAGGCCCGACCCAAAGAATATTAGTATACTTGACATGCATATATAGGTAGATATGCCTTTATATATGCGTCTGTATTTAAGAAAATTCATTGGGTCGGGCCTGGCACAATTTTAACAAGCCGACTGATAGTCTTTGGTCAGAGGGGAAGGTGGTTTGCGTAGAGGGATTGTGAATATAAACTCACGGTTTGTTAGTAATTGTACCATGCCCGATCCAATGAATATTCGCACCCCCAAGGAGTCAGAGGGAAGGGTGGTGTCCATATTGTGAGTATAAACGGCCGGGTTGTTAATAATTGTGCCAGGCCTGACCCAGTGAATATTCGCACCCCAGTGACACTCTCGCCGGAACCCAACCTGGAAATAGAGTCATGGGGAGGCTGGTGTACATAAAGGGATTGTGAGTATAAACTGCCGGTTTGTTTGTAATTATACCAGGCCTGACCCAACGAATATTCGCACCCCTAGTGACACCCTCGCCGGAACCCAACCTGGAAGTAGAGTCGGAGGGGAGGGAGGTGTGCATATAGAGCGATTGTGAATATAAATAGCCGGGTTGTTAATAATTGTGCCAGGCCCGACCCAATGAATATTCGTAAATACAGACATGCATATAGAAATAAATGCATTTCTGTCTATATATCTGGTAGATATGCATTTATCTGTCTATTTGCCCGGTTGATATGCATGACTAGACTGATAAATATGCATATATTTCTTTATTTTTGCATGTCAAGTATAAGAATATTCTTTGGATCGGGCTTCGCACAATTTTAACAAACCGGCCGATAGTCTTTGGTCAGAGGGGAAGGTGGTTTGCATAGAGGGATTGTGAGTATAAACGGCCGGGTTGTTAAAAATTGTGCCAGGTCCGACCCAATGAATATTCGTATAAAACTGACATACATATACACATAAATGAATGCATATCTAGAGTCAGAGGGGAGGGTGGTGTACATAGAGGGATTATGAGTATAAACGGCCGGTTTGTTAATAATTGTGCCAATCCTGACCCAATGAATATTCGTATAAGCATACATATACACAGAAATAAATGCATATCTATCGATCTAGCAAATAAATATGCATTTATTTTTCTATCTGCACGGTAGATATACATGCCTAGACTGATAGAAATGAATTTATTTCCGTGTATTAGTCTTTTAGGTCGGGCCTTGCACAATTTTAACAAACCAGCCAAAAAGGAACATGTGATAATAGTAATGATATAATGATGATGATGATAATGTAATGGATATATGGAAATGAGTATATGGATATATGTTGCTTATGGTTATAAAGTGAATGAATATTGAGGGATTATGAATATAATCGAATGAGCTTAAAAGGGTCATGAATATAAAGCTTTGTGAATATAAAGAAATGAACGAATATAAAAGTTGTAAATATAAGAGTATAACGAAAATAAGGATTAAGAATATAAAAGAATAAACATACGAGTATATGGATTATGGATACAATGGAATGAACAGACGAGTATAAAAAATATAAATATAGAAGGGGTTATCAACGAAGGGAATAGAATGCAG
>NW_020872437.1:954423-956923 GCF_003789085.1 Penaeus vannamei
GAGGGAGGAGGGAGAGAGAGAAGGAGAGAGAGAGGGAGGAAGGGGAGAAAAAGAGAGAGAAAAAGAGAGAGAGAGAGGGAGGAAGGGGAGAGAAAGAGAGAGAGAGGAAGCATCCTCGAGTACAGGTACATGTGTATCAATATGTATATGTGTGTCGCGCCTTTGTGTATGTGTGTGAGTGTGTGTACTAGCCTTCGTGTGCGCATGTGTGTGTATTTACGTCGCATCGATCTCAGATTTCGAAAATCCTCAGATGTCAATGCGGATAAGGAATTTTGCTAAATTGCGGATGAGAATAAATACGCATAGAAGAAAATCATGGAGATTTGAGGATTTTGATATACGCATAATTACACACTCAAAAAATTGGCAGTCTTCATTAACCTATTTTTTTATAATTATATCTAATGGTCCTTGTATGCTAAATATGCCATGTGCGGCTTATATATTCAGTTGTGTGTATGGTATATAAATAGTTTAGTTGATAAACCTTAGAATTAAAATTTCAAGCGAGGATGTGTGTATTTGTGTGTGTGTGTGTTTGTGTGTTTGTTTGTGTGTGTGTGTGTGTGTTTGTGTGTGTGCGTATGTTTGTGTGTGTGTGTTTAAATATCCGCGTGTACCTGCATTCTGTTTGTTCATATTGTATGTGCATTCACGTTTATATACACATGTACTTATTTACTTCTCAACACGTATATATATAAACATCAATAAGAACGTAAACACACCCACAACAACACACAAATAAACACTCAAGTTATCCACCAACCGACATGTTACAACCGAACCGAACACATCACCACACTCACCTCTGTACGTGTTTTCTCGACACCACCGAACACACTACTGTTCCCAAAAGGGTGTACCGGTTGGTCCCGCCCTGTTCGTTGGCCCAGCGTGCTACACCGTACGTGCTACACCCTCCTCAGCCTACACCCTTCATCCTACACCCTTCACTCTGTGTGGAATTCATGTTGAACAGATTGCAACAGGAACAACGAAGGGAAGGGCAAGAAAACACTCGAATTCGTGTGTTTTCTTGCCCTTCCCTTCGTTGTTCCTGTTGCAACCGTTCACTCTATATATTTCACCTTACATTCTTCACTCTACTCTCTTCACTCTAGGCCTAAGGTACTTAAAAGGTTTTAAATTCTTTGCTTAATTTCTTAATTTCTTTGATTAATTTCCTTGTTATACCCTTCATTCTTCTCTCTACTCGCTTCAGTCTTCACCCCTTCGCTCTATATCATTCTTCCTCCTCCCTTCATGCTATACACTTCCCTTTTCACACCTTCACTCTACACCCTGCAGGCTTTTCCCTTATCTCTTCTTCCTACTTCCTTCACCCTACACGTTTCACCCTTCTTCTTTCACTCTACACCCTTCAACACTTTCCCTTCCTTCACCCTTCTTCCTTCTTCCTTCCCTTTACACCTTTCTCCCTTCTTCCTTCTTCTTCTTCCTCCTTCCTTCACTCTACACCCTTCACCCTCCTTCCTTCTTTCTTCACTTTACACCCTTCTTCCTTCTTCCTTCACTCTACATCCTTCACCCTTCTCCCTTCTTCCTTCTCCCTTCTTCCTTAACCCTTCACCCTTCTCCCATCTCCCAGATAATAGGGATCGTTACGATAATGATGAAAATGATGAAAATAATCATGATAGAAGAATGATGATGATGATAATGGTGATGATGATAATAATAATGATAACAGTAACAAGGGTGCTGCTAATGAGCATGATTATACTGGTGATATCGATAGCATTAATCATAATAATGGTTGTAATCATGAGGATAAGAATAATGGTTATCATCGTTATTAGCTACGCCAGGGAGGTTGTGGGTTTGGTAGCGTTGGTTATTTAGTTTGTTTGTTTGTTTGTTTGTTTTGTCTGCTTGTTGGTTAGCAGGATAACTCATAAAGTTATGAATAGATTTGTTCTAAGATTTTTTTTTTTTTTTATCCAGGTGCGTTTTAGCCTAATTTAGATGTTATTAAATTTTTGGTGGCGCTTCGGGTATTATTTTTTCCTTTGTTAGCGGGATAATTCAAAAAGTTATGAACAGAATTTAATGAAACTTTTACTAGGGGTTTGTCTTAGCATAACAGATGTTATTATTATTATTATGTTATGAATTTTGGTGGCGATCTGGATGTTATTTGTTTGTCTGTTAGCGGGAAAACTCAAAAAGTTATGAACAGAATTTTATAAAAATTATACCAGGTGTGAGTCTTAGCCTAATTTAGATATTATTAAATATTGGTATTATTATTTGTTCGTCTGTTAGCAGGATAATTAAAAAAATTATAAACAGAGTTTTATGAATCTCTTAGCCTAACTTAGACCTGAATCTAGGATATTTTTTTAACGGTTGTATCCTTATACAAACAAGCACAAAAGCACAGGCACATATGGACACACACACACAGCACACACAGACACACACACACATTCACTTACACACACACACAGACATTCACTTACACACACACACA
>NW_020872437.1:964423-971923 GCF_003789085.1 Penaeus vannamei
GTGTTTGTTTCAGTCGTAGTTTGTTGAAATGGAGGAAAAGAAAAGGAGAGGAGACAAGTCACAGATGTTCGGGGAATGATTACTTATAGGAATACTAGAACTATATATCCCAACGTTATTCATTACTCATTATACTTAACCCAATGTCGACGGGAAAATGGTGCGTTCCCTTTGGCAATGCTTCGTATAAATGTTTCTTCACCAAGATATCGCTGCCAATGCTTAGCCACAAAGGAGTCAATTAGTATATCTTGCGACTTCACTTTTCCCTGAAAAAGCGGAAAACACTCTTCTTTTTTTATTTACTATTTCTATCAATATTGACACTGTTATTTTTGTTATAAACATATAATTACTATATTTTGACTGATATTACTAACAGCAGTATTAAATATCCGTAAATTTTATAAAAAATCAAGGAAAATTCTAAATAGGTAAGACAGAGTTCGCGTAATCAGGTCATTGGTGACTTAGGACTTATGGAGCCATCTATTTGTATAAGCAATTACTAAATTAGACACATATTGGGCAATGGCATGTATGTACTTGCCATGCCCGGCATCTTGGGGTTAATCTGGTTATCGTTATATAAACATTTCGTATTTGTTACAGAGAGTTACATACCCTCCCAGAGACTAAGTAAAAAAAAAAAATGATAATAATAATCTGCAGGAAATCCAATGATTTTATCGTTTCTCGGCATTGTTTTTGTGTGAATGAATCGTTCAGGAGATCAAGTACCATTTCTCCATCAACAATCTTGATTAGTTTGTCCTGTTAGCAGGGGAGGGCATGAAATATCTTAGGGAAATTATGGGGTAAAAGCTTAAATAGGAAGAATAGGAATTTAAAAAATGCATAAAACTAGCATAAAAAATGCTTAAAATCATTCAATTAAACTCTACGGATGTCATCACCAACTTTGAAATTTTACGGGCCAACGCACCAGAATTCAAAAACTCTATGGGAACCTAACCCACCTTTCGGCAAAACTCTACAGGAATTCATACGTTCCAAACCCCCAAAAAACGTGTTGATCAGTAAAGCAGCCATATATATCAATTTTAGATGCCGTGACTAGGCATGTCCTTTGGCCATTCTCTTCACCTTGGTATGTACAGCAAGATAGAGCTGCGTTCACACAGTAAAATGATAAACCAACTTTCGTTCCTTCTTTGTACCGTCTGGATTGCTTTCATTTCAAGCCAAAATCAACACAACACGAAAAGCTATATTTCTCACCATCGTTCTATCTCAAAATGAGCGGGCTGGTGAGGTGTCGACCTGTGTCTGACAAAAGAAAGTGTGAAACACTAGATGCGCTTGATTCTAAACTAGGGTATAAATAAGTATTAAAATACACAAATGAAGTATAGTAACATTAATAAAAGACTTCAAAAACATAAATGTGTAACAGCAGACTCTGATAATTAGCGAAATATCGTTTTGACAAGTGTGTAGTAACACACAAACTAGTTTGGACATCGCAGTAATAAGTTCATCGTTTAGTGCTTTGTTATTCCTGGTAAGGTAAAGAAAAGAAGTAGCTGGACTTCGTATGTGAGTGGTGCCCGCACATTATATTTTCGTCATTTAGCAGTGACAATAAGGCTGCTGCAGCTTAAGCTATGTTCTATCCACTCCATTTCTTCCGCTCTACGCGCATTGGTGTCTTCAACTTATCCCCCCCCCCCTCCCCCGGTTTATATAGCAGTAAAAATTATGCATATTACAGTACAATTTTCATGATAAACTGAAAAAGTATTTGTTTTTTCCAGCCTTTTATGGGGGGTACACATGACTGGGCTATGCTAGTTGGCTGTTTCCTCCATTTGCTGTTTAGTCACAAGCTCGCCGTGCAGACCCCACTGGAGACATTCAACAGGACAATGCTGAGCTTTTGCCTTAGCAGAAGTCATGGTATTCTGAGGTGGTGCTTCCTTACAAAAGGATATCAGTGAGGATCAGAAATTTGTCTTTGTGGTCTGGAAGTTTGTCTTCACATCTTTCTGTTTGACATGGAGGCTTGTTTGAAATTTGAAGGATGGCATGTTCCACCATCCACGAAGTGAAAATCCTGAAAAACGTAATCGTCAGAAGGCAACATCAGCCTAGGAGGGATGTACTCATACTCTGGCAGGGCTGGGTACTGGATGTTGGTTCCCTGCCACCTCATGGCCTGGGTCTTCTTGGCCTGAGTCTTATTGGAGCTGCATTTTTTATTCATTTGTCACCATCCCCCCCCTCCTCTGAAGTTTCTAAGGCCTCTACTTCAGACCTTAAGAGGATACCCTTGGATGAAGGTTCTGGCAGAAAGTCAGGGTCATGTAGGTCATCACCGCTGATATCAGGGTACACATCACAGCAGCAGCTGTGATAAGGCATAGTTGAAAACTGAAAAAAAGCCAATACATTAGAATATAAATCAATATTATGGGTATAAATTGCATTGAATCGACAGGTAGTTTTGAAGTTACTTTTGAGGGTAACCACAACTAATCTATGATCAGGACCACAGAACTCAGAACTCCATATACTCTGTACTTCTGGAGGATCCTCCAGTGAGTGCTAAGGAGGATGTGGTCGATCTCCTTGGCCAATCCTGCATTGCTATGCCATGTCCTATGATGTGTGTTAGATTAAAGGGAATATAGAAGCTAGAAAATACAATTGTTATTTTTTCCCCCCAATTTCAGAGACATCAATAACATTGATATATGCATCATTATGTTTTTATTTGTAAATATGCAATATTAATGTACAGTGCTCTTAAAACAGTGTGTTAAGAATTCTTATTAGATATATATGTTTATACTATTTTCATTAGTTTACTCTTGTGCTTTACAGTTACATGGATTTTTTTATGGTGTGATCCCCCCTGACATGTAGTGTTTGCCCATAACCTTGCAAGAAAAAATTGTGCATAGATTGCAACTTCAGCCTCTTAAGCATTTACAACCAGATGCCAAGGGCTTCCAGACTGTGTTTTCCATATCATCAAACTACTGCCTTACATATGAGGAATAGTGGCACAATATCAAGTGATCTCGACAGCCACTATACCTCACACTTCAGCATAATTCATGTATGTATAATATAAAAACATAAGGCTTGGACTTTTTTTTTTTATATAGTTAAATAGCAAAAAATGTCTTGCCAAACTTGTAAAACTTTACAAGGTGGAGGATTTTTTTACCATTGCTAGAACACTGGCTTGCTACTACTTTGCACTTTGACAAAGAGCAACTAAACTAAACCAAAAGAAGTGACAAGATCTATTAGCATTGTGTTTTCAGAATGTATGTGGTTTTGTGGCTTTTGTTCATGTGTGAAGCTTGGAGGCATAGATTCATAGATTTATGTCAGTAATTTCGAGTTTCTCTCTCTCATTTGCGGCTTTTTGTTTTGTTTTATGTAACTCTTGTAAACATAGTCCCTCTTTTTTTATAACATATTGTAAACTATACTGGTACTATAATTACTGGTGCAGGAATATAGCCTTTATTTTACAAAGTAAATCACTTTCATCATTTGTTTACAGATATGCCAGTGAGCATTCTTGGAATTTTAGGTAATGCTTACCTTCTGTTACATGGATTTCTGAAATTGTAATTCTCCTTCTCTATTTATTTATATAATATTTCTTCTGAAATTTCAGTATTGCCACAAACTCTCTTAACCCCCTGGATCCAGATGATGTTGCGATCATGTCAAAGAAAAACTTGGACAGCTCTACAGATGACGGGAATAAAGCGTCAAGAGCGAAGGCCAGGGTGATGGAAAAGACTCGCTACGAGTGCACAAACCTCTTGGAGTGTGATTTGACTCATTTGGCGCTTAGAAGGGGGCTTTAGCATTATTCCCATCAATAAACAAATGTAGAATATAACGTGCGTAAGCAGTGACTGGAAGAGTGCCAGCTCCAGGGAGGACACCGTTTCCATGGTGCTCACTGTATTCCTGGCTGCTCTGACTGGCTGCGCGGGCTGTATTACGTAAAATTGAAAATTATGAGAAAATGAGATAAAGGACACAAATAACCAAATGTTTCATATATTTTTTTCTTGCACTTAGCTATTGAATACATAGAGAGATGATATGGAGTCTGTGCAAGGAAAATAAGTCATTATCATCTGGATAAAGCAAATCATAAGACAAATATGGACATTGGAAAATGGCGATAAAGCTAAGAAAGTTTTCACAAAATAACTTTCCAAGGGGGAGGCACAGAATCTTGTCACAGCTCATGGGTGTTCGTGCGCACCCAGCCTACGTATCACACACCCGGATTGCTGGCCACTTATATAAGCTTTGCAACCAGATCCAAGGGGTTAAGCTTTGGATGATTTTAAGCCTCAGTAATCTTGTATGTGCAACCAATGTGCAGGTTAATCTCAGTGTGCTACTCTGACCAAGTGAGGATTGTCAGAAAGTAAGTGGCCTTTTTATTATTATTGTTATTATTATTATTATTATTATTATTATAATCAGATAATTCCCATCAACAGATTAACCCATTGGATCCAGTTGCGTCATGGAAATCATGGTGCCAAAAACACGGGCAATGGGTTATGTATGAAGCCAACATCCCAGGTGTGTGGCATGTAGGCTGGACGCACACAAACACCCATGAGCAGTGCTTCCCTTTTGCGAAGTTATTTTGTGTAAACATTTTTAGCATTATCGCCATTTTCCAGTGTCCATATTTGTCTTTTCATTTGCTATATATAGATGATGATAGCTTATTTTCCTTGCACAGACTCCATATCATCTCTCTGTGTAGTAAATAACTGCGCCGCCAATCACAGCATCTAGGAATACAGTGAGAAGCATGAAATTGGCGTCCTCCCTAGAGCAAACGCTCTTCCAGTCATTGCTTACACACATAACTTTCCACATTCGTTTATTGATGGGAGTAATGTTAAAGCCCCCTTCTAAGCACCAAATGAGTCAAATCACACTCCAAGAGGTTTATGCACTTGACGCGAATCTTTTGTCACCCTGGCCTTCGCTCATGACAGCAAGTTTGCGTCTCCCGGGTCGTGGCCAATTTGCCCGATGATAGCATGTTCATGTCACCCATCCCTCAACTCAAGTTTTTCCAGGACATGACTGCAACGTCATCCAGGTCTGCTGGGTTAATTTTCTCTAAAAGTAATTTTGATGCAGGGTGCCCTTGAAGTGCTTATGGATATGCAAGCAAATGGGAATCTAAGAAAGACCCGTGGAGCCTTGATGACTTTCCAGGATGTGATTGGCTGATGCTGACTTTGCATCAGATGTAGAATTAAATGTTTTTTTCTGTGATTAAATGAATCTTCTGGATTAGATTTGTTTAATGGAGAGTGACAGGATACAAGACTGAGGTGTAGCAGATAAAGTTTGCTCTTCTAAGGGAGACCCCCTAGAAAATTTTGATGCTCCACCGATGGACAAGGACACTAATGATGGCAAGGTTTGGGGCCAGACAGAGAAAAGAAAAGAATAAATGGTTGAACAAGTGAAACAGCAAGGGGACCGTCCCAAATGGGGGGGGGGGGGGTCAAATTGAGTTAGCTTGCGTATAGTATAGGTACATGGATGAGGAAACTACCAAACAAGTATTAAGCGCCTGTTCTGGATCGTTGTCTTGCAGCCGACGCGAGACTCGCTGAACACCTGGAGAGGTACACCTATGTGGACTTCTGCTTGCTGCAGTCGTGCATACGGCATTTGATTATGATATTGCGCATAGATATGAGTTTGTAAATGTTAAAGGAAGACTTTTATACCAATATCAGGAAAAAATTTAATCACCGTGGTTTACGACGAAATATTTTGTAAAATATATTTTTGAAAGATGTAAGTTTTGTGTCCTTTTACACACAAAATATGTATCGATCAAGACTTCTTGGTAATATGTTTTAGTTTATGAGGTAATCTGCATGTATATCACATACGAAGCACTAATGTTTGATAATAGCCATATAAGTAAGGATTGAAATATTTCCGTTACATTTCGCTCAACTGTCGGTACATCACAGCAGGGGTAAATTTGATTTTATTTGAGATTGGTAGTTACCGTTATAAAGACCAATTCAATACAAATGTTACCCAAATGTCAGATTTTTTAACTTCGGACATGTAAATGCGATACAGATTATTTCACATTGAAGATGATAGTACTCAGTAATACCTGCTCTGAAATAAAAACTATATGGAATTTTGAGCTCGTTTGTATGCGCACTCTTCATTTAGAGTTCAAAAAGCTATCGCATTTGTTTTGTGCGTTCCCGATGAAAATTAATATGTTTAGATGTTACCGTAGATCTTTGGTACCATAAATTCGCAAATATCCCACTACACCTAGGCTTCTGCATGATTTTATGCACTTAGTAAAGATAATGGATGCAAATGGCTAATCACTAAGTCTACACTTGTTCTCCTTTGCAATCTGTTAATATTGACAATTATCAAAGAAAATGATTTAAGAGGGATAACTAATATATTTTATTAGATATGAAAGTCAATGTAGGCCTACTAAATGAGAATGATAAATCTTTTTAACTTTAAGTACATGCGTTCACGTACCCCCCTCGTGTGAAGCATGGGAAAAATTCAACGACTTCCGTAACTTCTCGAATTCAATGTACTAAATTCATATACTTTTAAAATTCTCAAAATTGAACCACCATGTTGTATTCATGCTAGGACTTTATAATTAGGATGATTTTGTACTAATGTTGCCATCCACAGTTCATCATTTCTTAAAAATAATAATAATAACGATGATAATAATAATAATGATAATAATCTGGTTTAGATTAGTTGTCTCTATGGTAAAATGCATTTATGTATAAATTTCCCTTCTTATTTTTCTCATATCTTTGTTCTTCTTTTTATATGATTATATATGTTGACTGACGAAAGTTATACTGAAGCAAATATTGATCTGGGAGAGCATTTATTTAATGCTTAATCCATTATGATCTTTATGATATCTCTGAATAAACTTCAACCTACAGATTTTTTCTAGTTCTTTAGAAAAGATTTAATAAAATAGTTGTCTCCCTTTTAATTATTCTTATTTTTCTTCTCTGTTGTCTTTCTTTTACCTGTTCCTTTTTTCTTGATTTTCAGATTAGGACCAAGACCTTTCAAAAAAGAAATTGCACATTGGAGGATTGTGCAAAAGAATATGGTGTTGTCTTTAAAGAAGATAATGTGGAAGAGCTAAGAAAATAATTACATTAGTACAGTGCAGCTTTAATATAAGCAAGGTTTTGCTTATTCCAATTTTTGAAATGTTTTGAAATGAAACCATAAGTAAATGGTTTTTGAAAACCTTTTTTGTAAAGTACTTTTGAAGCCAAATGACATTGGCTGTTGCATAACTGTTTCTTTTCACAATAGACAAGTTCTCATCTTTTCTTGAAGACTCCTAAGGATGGAGGCAAAGATTGTAAGTGATGGGCTAGAGCAATTTCCAGAATCACAAGCATTACAAGTCAATTCCTCTGA
>NW_020872437.1:976923-979423 GCF_003789085.1 Penaeus vannamei
TTACTTTAGTTGTTAGTTTCTTGTACAATGTATAGCAATATTATTCATAGTATACGTCTTTGGTTTTCAAGATGTTTGTAGAACTTGTTATACAGTTATATCTATATATATATTATATATATTATAATAATATAATATATATATATATTAGTATATATATATGTTATATAATATATAAGAGTATATACTATATATACGTTTATAAGATCATTAACTACATAGTATGGGAGCACACAGCTTGTTATATACGTACATGATATCAGTCTTCGTACCGAAACCTGATATATTCGTCAGTCAACAATACATATATTTACGCTAGTATGCATATATCGTTTTATATATGTTGTACCCTACCTTATATATCGGATTATAATATATGGGATATATGATATGTATACTTAACATATTGTAACCAAATATAGTATAGCGTACATATAAGTGCATACGTATATATATATATATATATATATATATATAATATATATAGTACTAATATCAATATAGTATGATATTCATTATCATACTGTGTGTGATGTCTGTGTCTTGTGTGGTGAAAGAAACTGTGTGATGGTGATCTGTATGTGTGTGTGTGTGTATGTGTGTAATGAGTGTATTGTGTGTTGATGTGTCTGTGTTGTGTGTGTGTGTTAAAATAAAGGAATAAAAAAAAAAAATAAAAAATAATGGGTAGAATAAAAGATATGCGGTGATGGTGGGTATACAAAAAAAATGGGATACTAAAATAAAAAACATGAGTGGTGTATAGCGTGTGGAGAATGTTATAGAGTCGTAGCGATGACGGAGGGGAGCCGGGAATAAAAAAGAATGGAAAAAATATGTGATATATGATAGAAAAAAGAAATGGTTTCAGAAAAAAAAGAAAATGTTATTCAGATATATATATAGTATATAAGATATATATTATAAATAATATAAATATGTTGTTATTAGGTATGTGTATGTATGATTATATATATTGTTTATTATATTTGTGTAGCTATTGACAACATTCATAATTAATTTTTGTGAATAATGATACCTAAAAGTCATTTTAAAACTTCTCTGATTGTAGGTTTACGCATCGAGCCAGACGAGGAAAATGAAACTGCTTTGGAGTGTCTTGAGATCGTTGAAGAAAAGATTGTTGTTGAGGATGACATTGAAGAGTGCAAAGCTGAGGAAAATACCTGTACTGCTGTGACATATGTCTATAACAACCCTTCAATCAATACAATTGAAAAGGTATTTATGAAGATGTTTTTTTGGTAGAACATGCAAACTATCTACTTTTCTCTTTCTTTCTATCACTCTCTCATTTTCTCTCTGCTTCATTTTCTGCTCACTCTCACCCGTTTTCTTCTCTCTGATCGTGGTCTTCATGTTGTCTCTCTTCTCTTCTCTCTCCCTCCCTCCTCCTCCCTCCCCCGCTCCCTCCCTCCTCCTCCTTTCTCTGCTACTCTCTCTTCGTTCTCTCTCTCTCTCTCTCCTCTCGTCTCTCTCTCGCTCTCTCTCTCTCGTCTCTCTCTCTCCATCTCTCTCTGTCTCTCTCTCTCTCCTCTTTCTCTTCTTCTCTTTCTCTCTCTTTCTCCTCTTCTCTCTTCTCTTGCTCTTCTCTCTCTCTCTCTCCTCTCTCTCTCTCTCTCTCTCTCTCTCTCTCTCTCTCTCTCTCTCTCTCTCTCTCTCTCTCTCTCTCTTCTCCTCTCTCTCTCTCTTTCTCTCTCTCTCTCTCTCTCTCTCTCTCTCTCTCTCTCTCTCTCTCTCTCTCTCTCTCCTGCTCTCTTTTCTCTTTCTCTCTCTCTCTCGCCTCCCTCCTTTCTCTCTCTCCTCTCTCCTCTCTCTCCTCTCTCCCTCCTTCTCTCTCTCTCTCTCTCCCTCCTTCTTTCTCTCTCTGCTCTCTCTTCTCCCTCTCTCTCTTCTCTCTCGTCTCTCTCTCTCTCTCTCTCTCTCTCTCTCTCTCTCTCTCTCTCTCTCTCTCTCTCTCTCTCTCTCTCTCTCTCTCTCTCTCTCTCTCTCTCACTCTCTCACTCCTTCCCTCCCTCCCTCTCTCCCTCTCTCCCTTTACCCCCCCCCCCTTTCCTGCCTTTTTCTCCTTGTCTTCTCCATGTTCAAATTTTCACTCACATTTCTTCTTTCAGCTGTGTTTACAAAGAGACCAGATGGAAGGAATGACATCAGTCCCACTCAGTCACTATTTGAGAACTTGCGAAGGGGATGCAGAAGCAATTGACAGCCTGCCTAGCCCATGGAACTTGGAGGAGGAGGATAATCCCCATCCAGATGAAGATGATTTTCAGGAGAAGTTCTCTGCAAGTCAGCAAGAAAGTATCAGCTGTCAAGTGGGAAGCAACGGGATGTCACGAATGAAGCGTGACCGTGACGACACAGACAACAATTGTGCTACAAAAAGAGCTAGAACAGTTTTCGGCAGAAGGCAGAGAAATCCAGAATGGCTGGAAGAGGAGCTGACGTCAGATTTAGGGTCTCACCAGCCATGGTATCT
>NW_020872437.1:989423-991923 GCF_003789085.1 Penaeus vannamei
AGGAGAGAAGAAAGAGGAGACAGGAGGGAAGGAAGAGAAGGAACAGGAGATGAGGGAGGAGCAGGAAGAGGAGAAAGAGGAGACACGAGAGAAGAAAGAGGAGACACGAGAGAAGAAAGAGGAGACGAGAGAGGAGATGGAAGAGAAGGAAGAGGAGACACGAGAGAAGGAAGAGAATACAGGAGAGAAGATAAGATGGAAGAGAAGGAAGAAGAGAAAGGAGAGAAGAAAGAGGACACAGGAAGGAAGGAAAAGATGAAAGAGGAGAAAGAGCAGACAGGAGAGAAGAAAGAGAAAGAAGAGAAGATAGAGGAGACGAGAGAGGAGAAGGAAGAGGAGACAGGAGAGAAGAGAGGACGAGAGAGGAGAAGGAAGAGGAGACAGGAGAGAAGGAAGAAAGGACAGAAGAGACAGGAGAGAAGAAAGTCGAGAGTTGAGAAGGAAGGAAGAGGCGATGCAAAAGGAGAAGGAAGAGGATACGAGAGAGAAGAAAGAGGAGACGAGAAAGGAAACGTAAGAGAATACGAGAGAGGAGCAGGAAGAGACGAGAAAGGAGACGGACGAGAAGGAAGAAAATAAAGAAAGGAGCAGGAAGAGACGAGAGAGGAGAAGAAAGAGGAGACAAGAGAGAAGTGATAGGAGACGAGCGAGGAGGGCGGCCGCGGGTCTCTCATGGCTCTGCCCTTCGCATCAACGACACTCGATCATTGTGTGTAATGCAGCTGCTGGGTGAATGTAATAACAAAGAATAAATATAGGAAGTAAAATAGAAAGTAAGATAAATCCTCTAGATGGTTTCGGTTAGATTCTGCTGGCTTATTTTCTTCTCTTTTTCTCTTACCAAACTTTTATTTTATTTGCAACTTTTTAAGTATTTTGGTTACACTCTATTCTATTGTACTTGTTTCTATTCTCGCTTTAACACATATTGCTATCTCCCGTATTTCATCGTGTGCAACCCCCTCCACGGCTCCAGCCAGGGTAAACCCAGCTCCAGGTCTGGTATGTGCGCTCTCGCTTTATTTGTTGCCGAAACGCACCAATCTCCAGGGGGAAAATGTTGTATTTTTCCTTGTCTAGTTTACTCTATGGCAAAGCCCGAGTGACGGACACTTTACACGCCAGTAACCAATCCGTTGACAGGGCAGCCGGATGCGTTTGTTTCTGTGTTCGGATAAAATAAAGTGAATCCTTCATTTTTATTGCTACTGTTACGCAAGAGTTAGGTCTTGCCTATAATTACCAGGCAACCGTTACTCCATACTGCGCCGAGCGTCTGCACACTTGTAACGCTTAATTACTTTTCCGGCAATGAACTTAATTTTACTGTCTTATAAAGCTAAGAACAAATTGCTTGCATTAAGGCCTTCTATTAAAATCTCTTTTGGGTTTTATGTTTATATTTTAGTTAACAAAAACGCACAAAGAAGTTGTAAAACACTTAATTTCTAATCTTCACAAAAATCCCAAACTGTTATTATCATGCAGTTTCCACTGGTTTCTCCCATCACCAATACCAGTTTTGGCAGCACTCTACATCAACGCTCCCTCTGCCTGCGAGCGAGAACCTTGGGAAACTGCGGGTTATTTAGAAGAAATGTTTTCTCATACGCTGAATACAAATTCTTTCCGGAAATTCCCCTGTAGCGGACAAATGTCCGTCATATTTCCCGGAGCACTCTAAGCTGAGACGTAGATGCCCAAGTTCCAACGTTATTATATGTTTAACGGACTTTTAAAGCAGGGAAATCCTCGACGCCGTCATCAGCGTGTTCTTGGGCGAGGGCGTGCTAGAAGTCGGGACACACAAGGCTCCTACACGGCTTGCATCTCCGTTACTCCGAAGTAAAGTACCTGAGTAAAACACTACAAGAAAAGAAATTGGCGTAAACCTGCGGTAAAGTATGGAATTTCTCCGCGATGCGGATGCGTAGTGAAAGACAGCGTAGTGATACTGTACGCGAGTTCGCATTTTGTAAGATTATTGTTCAGAGCACTCACGGGAGATCAGAGAAGAAAAGCGAGGGAAAGAAGGATAAGCAAAAGTCTTACCCAAAGCAACTTCCTTGTCTCCGCGTTTATCTTTTGCATTCACATCTCGTTTCCTCCTAACCGCACACTCCTCTTCCCTCCTCCGCATGTTACTCGAACCCCGCTGCGTCTGTCGTCTCTTCTTATTGTTATCTTGCTGAAGCCATTCACGGCGTTTTTCAGCCTCCGCTTCCCTCTCTGCTTTGTCCCGCTCGCTCTCGGGGTCTTTCTGCAGGATCATTTCACTCCTTTCTAGCAGGTCATTCCGTCATCCAGGAAATGCTTGTATCTACGGTCATTAACCTTCATGCTCTCCAACCATCAAGTATCAATAATCAAAATCATAAGCAAGAGTAATCAATATCCAAACACGAGATGTTTAAAATACAGTCATGACCAGATAGCGTTCAGACTGTTCCTCGAAGGAGTTACAAGTCGAACCCGCGGCGCCACCGGACGCGGCCGCGGC
>NW_020872437.1:996923-1004423 GCF_003789085.1 Penaeus vannamei
CTCCTCCCCTACCGCCAATCTCTTTCGGCGGCGGAACGGCTCGCCGCTCGCTCCCCGGGCGGCCGTAGCTCCTCGAAGCGACACCCAACAAGCTCTCTAAAATGGAGTTGGTCGCGATGCATAAAAGTGTCTCTCTTTCTCTCTCTCTCTTTCTCTTTCCTCTTTCTTCTCTCTTCTCTCTCTTCTTCTTTCTCTGTCCTCTTCTTTCTCATGTCTTTCTCATTCTTTCTTTCTTGAGATTATTTCTTCTTTCTTTCCTCTCTCTTCCTCCTTCCTCCTATTCCTCTCTCTTCCTTCACTCTCTCTTTTCTCATACTTCTCCCCCCATTCTCGTTCTCTCCACACTTTTAAATATTACTCTCCATATTTAAAATGGCTGCTAATATCAGCGAACACGCGGAAAGAGAGAGAGAAGAGTAGAGAAGAGGAAAGAGAGAGAGAGAGAGAGAGAGAGAGAGAGAGAGAGGAGAGAGAGAGAGAGAGAGAGAGAGAGAGAGAGAAGAGAGAGAGAGAGAGAGAAGAAGAGAGAACAAAATAACTGCTCGTTGATCTTGATACTTTCCTGCGGGGTGCTACTTTGATGTGGTACGTCATTTCTTCGCCATTTTCTCTTTCTTTTCTTATAGATAAATTAATAGGGATATATATATATATATATATATATATATATATATATATATATATATATATATATATATAATAGAGAGAGAGAGAGAGAGAGGAGAGAGAGAGAGAGAGAGAGAGAGAGAGAAGAGAGAGAGAACAGATATAAATAACTGTTCGTTGATCTTGATACTTTTCCCTGCATGTGGTCCTCTATTTTTTTCCTATTTCAATATCTATCATATTAGTCCGTTTATCACTTCATAATGGCTGCCGGAATACATATATCACATACATACATGTCCTCTACTAAGGGTTAAAGTCAGCGACGTTGATATCTGATTTCACTACAAAAGGTTTATTTTGTGTGTGTGTGTGTGTGTGTGTGTGTGTGTGTGTGTGTGTGTGTGTGTGTGTGTGTGTGTGTGTGTGTGTGTGTGTGTGTGTGTGTGTGTGGTGTGGTAGGATGTGCGTGTGCGTGTGGCGTGTGCCGTGTGCGTGTACGTGTGGCGTGTGTGTGCGCGTGTGCGTGCGTGTGCGTGGTGTGAGCGTTGTTGCGCGTGAGCGTGCGTTGTGTGCGCGCGTGTTGTGTGTGTGTGTGTGTGTGCGGGTTGCGTGTGTGTGCGTCTACGACCCGTATGCTCTCGTTGCAGGTTGGCATCGTCCTGCCCATAACCTGCATCGACACGTGGCCTCCGTCGCTGTTAAACATCCACGGTACTCCGCCCACGCCCGTCACTGCCAACATAAACAAAGATAGCGTCTGTCATTGCGTAGCGTCAATATTCCCGTCCCCCTTTTGGGCCTCTGACCCGACTTCGTGGCTTTTGTTGAGAGTTCTCTCCGTCTATGTTGTCTGTCTGTCTCTGCTCTCTCTCTCTTCTCTCTCCTCTCCTTCTCTCTTCTTCATATAATTTTTTTTTTAAAGATATTCTCTCCATACTGTTCCACAAGTAACACTGTATTATTTACTCTGCCCGCCCCCCCCCCCCCCTACGCCTATCTTCTCTTATCTCTCTTTTATCTAATTTCATCTATCTATTAGTCTGTCTGTTAACTGTCTCTCGGTTCAGTCGGTCGGTCGGCTTTCTCTTTTCTTTTCTTTTCTTTTCTTTTCTTTCTTTTTTATTTCTTCTTTTTTCTTTCTTTCTTTTTCTTTTCTTTGTCTTTCTTTTATTTTCTTTTGTTGTTTTGTTTTGTTTTCTTTCTTGTTATGATTCTTGTTCTTGTTTGTCTTGTCTTGTCTTGTCTTGTCTTCTTTTTCATTTTTGTCCTTTTCTTTTCTGTCTTGTTTGTCTTGTCTTTCTTTTTACTGTAACATGTCTTGTCTTGTCTTTAGTATTTTTTATTTCTTTTTTTCTCTCTTTTAGTCTGTATTTCTTGTTTGTCTTCTTTTCTTTCTTTCTATCTTCTCTCTTCCTCTTCTCTTTATTTCTCTCTTCTGTCATTTCTCTTTCTCTTCTCATCTATTTCTTCTCTCTCATCTTTTCTTCTCTTATTTCTATTCTTCTCTCTATTTCTTTCTTCTCTCTATTATTCTTTCATTTCTTCTATCTATTTCTTTCTTCTCGTCTATCTATTTCTCTCCCTTCTCACTAATCACCTATCTCTTCTTATCTCTATGCTCCTATCTCTATCCTTTTACTCTTCTCTTCTCTTCTCTTTCTCTATCCTCCCCCTCTCCCTCCCTTCTCTTGTGTATTTCTCAATGTCTTATCTCTTGTCTCTTGTCTTATCTTTTGCCTCTTGTCTCCTGATCTTTCTCTCGCCTAACTACTCTATTTCTCTCTCTCTTTCTCTCTACCTTTCTCTAACCTTCTCTCTACCTCTTCCTCTGTTACATACGTATATATATCCTTTGTCTCTACAAGTCTTCCCATTTCATAACAAAAATTCTTCTTGTATTTTCATTCCATTCCGAATTTTCCTCCTTGCAGCTGCACCATCCCCATTCCCCATACCGCAAGCGGCATTTCCCTTGGCCTGATGACCCCTGAAGTGACCTGGCTTTACCCAATACACCGAGAAATAACCCGCCTGATGACCCCAAATTGGCCCTTTCCCTCCACCTGCAATTGAGTTTGTCCTGGGCAGCTTTGTGCCATTTCCCGCATTCAGTGTTTTTCTTTATTTTTCTTGTATTTTTCTCTCTCTTCGTACCTTTCATTCCCCGGAGGATAATGAATGATGCGGTTGAAGGAGGCCATCTTATCTCGTATGGAGAATTTTTCCCTCTTCGGCCGACGGGGTCTTTCGCCGTCCCCTGCTCGCCCCTCGCCACAGGAGACGCAAAGCGGCTCAATTAAGCTATACTTATGACTACTTTCAGGTGGGATTTAGAATCATACCAGTCCATATTTGCATATATTTGTGACTACTTCGTTATACTTATGGCTACTTTCAGGTGGGATTTAGAATCAAACCAGTCCATATTTGCATATATTTGTGACTACTTCTAGATGCATTTTTGGAAAACTAGCAACACTTCTTTATTATTACTTTTATGTAATTTTCGTATCTTATGACTGAAGCTGAGGCTTGCAACATGGATGATTCATCGACTTATTATTCTAGTAAAGAGTTGTTTTCTTTCGCTCCCTTCTTCCTACTTTTATTTCCCATTATTCTCTCGCAATTCATTCGCCAATATTCCTGGCAACGTATCTTCCAAAATCGTTTGCTCTCAAAACCTCCGCCCCTAAATAAAAATCGAAACAGCCTTCCAACCATAAATATATTCCTCCTCCTCTAACCGTCAGCTTTGCAATATTTCTTCGATGCCTTCCTTGTTTTCTTCCTCCTTCGGCCAAGGAGCCAAGTTTCGCCTTAAGTCGTGTTTAATGTCCGTCTCCGCCAGGCCGCGTCAGCTGTAATTTCTGGAATCTGTTACTTTCCCTGAACATTCCTCCCCGAAGCCGGCCAGTCGGCTGCCCCTCGTCGCCGCCCTGGCCTGCTGCGTTTAATCCTCTCGCTCTCTCTTATTCTCTCTTTTATTGTCTGTCTGTCGGTCGAATCTGTTTCTTTCTCTCTAACTCAATTACTCACACTCTCTCTTCTCTTCTCTCTCTCTTTTCTTTTCTTCACTCTCTCTCTTCTTTTCTTCTCTTCTCTCTTTCCATTTTCTTCTCTTTTCTTCTCCTCTATTTTCTTTTTTTCTCTTTTTTCGTTAGTTTCTTTCTCTTCCTCTATTCTCACTCGTTATGGCTCGGTCCCTTTTATTCGCTCTCCTCGCTGTCAACCTCTCTTTCCTTCTTGATCCTCTTCTCCCCTCTCTCTCTCTCTCTCTCTCTCTCTCTCTCTCTCTCTCTCTCTCTCTCTCTCCGTCTCCGTCTCATCCTTCGTCTCTCTCTCTCTCTAGCTTCTTCTGCCATCTCTCCATTCCACTTTATTTAGTCTTCAAAGGTTCTTTCTTTTCGATATTCTTTTTCTTTGCTTCTTCGCCTTCTCTCTTCTCTCCTCCCATCTTTTTCGACTCGTCTCTTCTCCTGCCTGCCTGTCTATATCTCTCTCTCTCTCTCCTTCATGCTCTCTTCCCTTCTCTCGATCCTTCTCTCTCTCTCTCTCTCTCTCTCCTCTCTCTCTCGATCTCTCTCCATTCTCCCTCTCCTCTCCCTCTCCTCTTCCCTTCATTCTTATAATTCCTCTCCCTCACCCTCAACTCCTCGTAACGCCGAATACCAACTCAACTCTCACCCTCTCACCTCTCTCCTTCACCATCATCCCTACTCCCTTCCCTTCTCCGCACCTCACCCTCTCCCGTCACCCTCTCCCTTCCCCATGCTATCACTCTCCCTCATGCCCTATCCCTCTCCTTCTCTCTCTCTCTCTCTCTCTTCTCTCTCTCTCCTTCTCTCTCTCTCTCTCTCTCTCTCCTCTCCTTCCCTTCCCTCTCCTCACAACACACACACAACACACACACACACAACACACACAACACACACAACACACACCACTACACACACAACTGCATGCTTGTTTCACTATATGTATGTGCGCATGTTTAGAAGATGCCCCGAACCGGCAACATATCAAGAAGCATGAGCAAAACCTAGATCGGCTGACACCGCATCCTGTCAGCGCGTCAGCTAGCGGGCACACGGGGGCTTTGCTGGTCTGTCTCGTAAAGTCTTCTATCGTCAGCGCTATTACGTAGACTGCGAACCTTCTCTCGTGTCTATTGCTACATAAACCTTTGCTTTGTTCTTCCTTTTATTCTCACCTTCCTCATCATCTCTCTTCTCTCTCTCTCTCCTCTCTCTCTCTTCTCTCTTCTCTCTCTCTCTCTCTCTCTCTCTCTCTTCTCTCTTCTCTCTATCTATTAAACATACATATAGATAGATAGATAGGCGTTATAGATATATAGTAGATATAAATATGATATGTTAATAATATAATAATAATATAAAATAAGTAAGATGGAAATTGTAATAATAATTGGGTTTGCCTGTTGACAGCTCTGTAACTCAGTCAAATTGTGGATGCCTGATTTATTGTGTTCTAAACTACCCCTCTGTCGAGGATGGCGGGGTTGCCAATCCATGGCGAAGTGCGCGGAATCGAACGCAGGTCAGCAAGATTGCCAGACGAAGCGCTCGCACGGCACTACACAGACACAGTGTGAGTGAGTGAGTGAGTGAGTGAGTGAGTGAGTGAGTGAGTGGTGAGTGGAGTGAGTAGTGAGTGAGTGAGTGAGTGAGTGAGTGAGTGAGAGTGATCGTGATGAGTGATGTGTGAGTTGTGTTGTGTGGTGTGTGTGTGTGTGTGTGCGTGGTGTGTGTGTGTGTGCGTGTGCGTGTGCGCGTTGCGCGTGTGCGAAGTGCGTGCGTGTGCGCTATATTATGTGTGCATTTTTTTTAATTCTCTCTATATTGCATATCCTTCCCACTCCCTCCCTTCTGACACTAACCCCCACCCCTCCCCACCCCGGTTATGATGCCTGCAAGCCGGGCCAACAGAGCTTCCTCCGCCATAAATTAACTCACTTGAGATTTCCGAGACAACAGCCCCGACGACCCAGCGCCCTGTATCCCCGCACATGCTAATCGGACGCGTCGAGGCCCTGGGAGCTGCGGCCGAAAACTAATCGGTCTCCTTCGCCCTTTCTCTCTTTCTTCTTCTTCTTCTTCTTCTTCTTCTTCTTCTTCTTCTTCTTCTTCTTCTTCTTCTTCTTCTTCTTCTTCTTCTTCTCCCTCCTATCTCGCCTCTTGTCTCTTTCTTCGTCGCTTCTGTTTTGTCTATCTCTGTTTCTCTTTTTGTGTCTGTGTCTGTCTCTGTCTGTCTCTCCCTCCCCTCCCCTCTCTCCCTCTCCCTCCTCCTCTCCCTACCTCACTTTCCTCTCCCCCCCTCCCCCTCTTCCCTCTCTCTCCCTCTCCTTCTCTCCCTCTCTCTCTTCTCCCTCTCTCTCTCCTCCCTTTCTCTCACTCCCTCTCTCTCTTTCTCTCCCACTCCCTCTCCCTCCCTTCCCCTCCCACTCCCTCTCTCTCTCCCCTCCCCCCCTTCCCTCTCTCCCTTCCCCTCCCTCACCCTCTCTCTCTCCCTCCCTTTCCCTCTCGCTCTCCCTCTCTCTCGTCCTCTCCCTCGCCGTTTCTCTTCATTTCATATTATTTCATCACGTTTCTGAAAATATTTATCCCTTCCCCTCTCTCTCATTCTATTTTTCCCCCATCCTTTAGCGCCTCCCAGATTTCCTCTCTGTCTCCCTCCCCCTCTCCCTTGCCTCCCCCCCCTCCTCCTCCCCCCTCCCTCCTTCTTCGCGGCTCCCGTCTGGTTAGCCCAATATTTACGTCAAACTCTTTAGGATAACCCGTGATTTCCGGTATCTTATGCTCGCTATTCCGTTGCGCGTTCAATATTCTTGCCTTGCTCTTCTTTGTGAAATTCTGGTTCATGGACGCCACAAAAGGGCCGCGTTCGAGAGTCGTTCGCAGGTAGCGGCGAGAAAGGGAGCGAGCATGAACGCCAAAACACAAGAGCTAAATCTCCCTGCTATTCTCACCTGGCTGCGGCGGCGCGATCGCGGGAGAACGTATTGTTGATTTTCTGTGTGTGAGGGCGGAGGAGAGGGGGGGGATAGCGATCGTCTGTGATCGTATTTGGATCGCACAGCAAGGGCGTGGGGCGTGCTGTGGAGGCTCTCTGGACGGTTGGATAATACGATTGTGGATGCGTGATGTCTTTCAATCCGACATCCATTGGAGGTAAACGATTGTCCGGATGCAGTCTTGTCGGGGATCTCGGGAGCGGTTGCGGACTGGCCAACCGCTGGCTGCGTGTGCTCGTACACTGGGCGCTGAAGGCCACTTAGCAGATTAGGGCAGAAAGAAGAAAGAGGAAGAGCGCCAAGCCCCTAATATTGATAATGGTTCGTGATGAATTTCCCGATACTTGCTGAACAATGGAAGCTTAATCATTACACTTTTTTGCTCCGAATCTTGGTGTTGGAGGTGCCCCAAAAAACAAGAAAAATTTTGATGAAACAGTCCTGTCGTGGCCACGAAACAGGCAATTTATAGCGATGATCCACAATCCGCTCCTATAGATTACTCTGCTGACGCGGCAGATGACTTTAATTAATCACTCTTATAGTTTAAAGGAGCGAACCGGTGATAGCTCCTTACTTCTGATGCAGATGCTCCTCTTCCTCCCCCTCCTCCTCCTAGAAGTACAATCCTGCAATAGCGCATAAAACGCGGGGAAGGTTTCGAGACGTGAAAAGCACTTCCTTACGCTCGCGCTAATCCCTGAACAGTTGTCCTGCTGCCGAGCACAAGCTCCAAAGAACTCTCCCGCAGGATTTGGTTAGGCTTTACAATGCTCTTACACGCACCTAATAAACACTCGCACAAATAAACACGTTAGGATAACCACATCAGGATAGAGCCACGTACACAGAAATAA
>NW_020872437.1:1023308-1028308 GCF_003789085.1 Penaeus vannamei
TCTCTCCTCTCTTCCTTTTTCAATCCCCATTCTCTCCTCCCTTCCTTTTCTTTTCACCTCTCCCTCCTCTCCTCTTCCATTACTTCCCTCCCTCTCCTTTCTCACTCCTTCCTCTCATCTTCCCCCTACCCTTCCTCTCTCATCTTTCCCTCCCCTCTCTCCTTCCCCCTCTCCTCTCCCTCCTCTCCTCGTCCCCCTCCCCTTCCACCCTCATTTTCCCTCTCCCCTCCTCTCTCATCTTCCTCCCCTCTCTCCTTCCCCCGCTCCTCTCCCTCCTCTCCTCTTCCCCCTCCTCTTACTTCCTCACCCCCCTTTCCCTTCTCTCCTCTCCCTCCTCTCCTTTTTCCTCCTTTTCCTCAGCTCGTCTTTGGAAGATGAGATGCTTGATAAATCTCGAAATTCCTTTCTGGTTCACGTTAATCAGATGACTTTGAAGTGCGCAGGATTTTTTTTTTTCATATAGGATTTTTTTTATGTACTCTCCCCCCTCTCCTTTTACCCCCCCCCCTTTCTCTCTCTCTCTCTCTCTCTTTTTTCTTCTCTTCCTCCCACTCTGTCCCGTCTGTCCCCTCCCATCCCCTTTTCTAGTTCTCTTCGCTCTCTTGATATCCCCCTGTTATTCATTTCTCTCCTTTCTATTCTTTGTTCCTCCCTATTCGTCCCCTATCCTCTTTCTCCGTTCCCCTTCTATTCTCCTCTCCTTCATTCTCGCTTCTTCTCCCTATTTTTTCACGCCATTTCTCTCTTCTTCAACTTCCTCCTCTTCTTCCTCTCTTCTTCCCTCTTTCTCCTCCCCCTTCTTCTGCTTTCCTTCTCCTTCCCTTCTTCTACCCTGTTCATCCTTTTCACATATTCTGCCTCCTTAACCTGTTTCTCCCCCTTTTCTCCTCCTCCTTCCTCCTCCTCCTCTCCCCTTCTTATTACTACTCCTCCCCATCACTACCCCGTTTCTTCTTCTCTCCTTCCTCTTCCTCTTCCCCTTCCTCTTCCTCCTTTCCCCTTCCTCTTCCTCTTCCTCTCCCCTCTCTTCCTCCTCCCCTTCCTCTTCCTCCTCCCCTTCCTCTTTCTCCTCCCTTCCTCTCTTCCTCCTCCTTCCTCTTCCTCCTCCTCTTCTCCCCATCTCCCCCCTTCCCTCGTTTCCTCCCCACCTCCCCTTCTTCCTCCATTCTTATTTCCCATTCTCCCAGCTTAGAAAAAATCGCCCTATTCCCTTTAAACCAGTCTATGTATAGAATTTCCTGCGAATGTCGAATTTATGAAAATTGAAGCCCCGTTCTTGTCTTCTGAGGAAGGAGGTTCTCCCAAGGAAGCCATGGTCTCGATTGTGTTGTAAGGGAGGAGGAGAAACAGGAGGAGAGGGAGGGACAGAAGAGGAGAGAGAGAGAAAAAAATGACAGGAAAAAAACAAAAAGATAAAAATAACGAAACAAGTGTGGAAGTAATATTTTGACCATATGTGTAATACCTTAACAAAAGCTCTATGTCCTTGTATCACAGTACTGGTTTCATCACCTTTATCTTAACACAATGTACATGATGACTTGCTCAACCCTGCACTCTCTTGGGGCTGCATGAGGCGATGCCAAGGGGAGAGCAAGATTAAATGATAACCAAATAATAGTGTTCATAACTAGTAATGGTGATAAATATGATAATAATTATAATAAAGATGATAATGATAAGAAGAATGAGGATAATAAAATTAAGAATGATAATGACAATAATAAGTCATTAATATCATTATTATCATTATTATCATGAGGATAATAAGAATAAGAATGATAATGACAATAATAATGATTATTAATATCATCATTATCATTATTACTATTATTATCATGATTATTATTATACTACGAATGACAATAGACGCAACTTATAGAGATCGACCCAACCTTTGTACCCACTGACCCTTAGCTAAATAAGAGAGCGTGGGATGCTGTTCCTTTAATGTCAGTAAGCATTCACACTGCGTAGACGTAATAAACTGAGATGCACGAAATTATCTTTAAATAAGAACAAAAGTGGTTGGCGGTCCGTAAAGTTTGAAAAAAGGGGTTACGAGATATTTGTACACTACTTAGTCAACAGGAACAAAACTGTGAGAGAATCAACAACAACAAAAAAAAAGTTGAGAGAGAAAGACTCATAAAGTAGGAAGGGAGAGAATAATAGATAAAGTAAGGAAGGAAGAAGGGTAGATAGATAATATAGATAGATAGATAGATAGATGTATGGATACAGATATAGATATATACACATACATTTACAAACATATCGTACATATAGCATAAATATGACGTGATAATAATAACAATGATAATGAAATACCTACAATATCAGTGCTAAATCCCCGAACACCAGCAGAGAAGACCAGAGAAGGGGATTGCGAAATACCCAAGGAATTCTGCAAAGGAAGATCTCTCGGAGTCGCGATGTCCCGAGCGATCAGAGCCTCGGACTCGAGTGCGACGGCAAACTGAGGTCGAGGTTTTCAGTCTCGTCCTTGGCGATGTTCTCTTGGCCGAAGGACCTCACTCCAGTGGCCGAAAATCCATAGGAATGTGTCCGGTGTTTGTTTGTTTTTGTTTGGGTGTGCGTGTGCGTTTGTGTGTGTGGTATGTGTGTGTGTGTGTGTGTGTGTGTGTGTGTGTGTGGTGTGTGTGTGTGTGTGTGTGTGTGGGTTGAACCTCACTTCAGTTGCCGAAAATCCATAGGAATGTGTCCATGTATTTGTGGATAAGTTGTTTGTGAATATGCAGAAAATATGGGGATGGATGTATTGATATGTGTTTTGACAAGATCAATACTGTGCGACATAACAACATTAATGATAATAATAGTAATAATGATAATGATCATAATCATTATATTGATAGTGATAATGGCAATGATATTAATAGCAGTAATGGTAATAAAGATGGTAGTAATGATGATAATAATGACAATAATAGTAATAGTAATGATAACATAACAATGATAATGATAATGATTATAGTAATAATGTTCATAATCATGATAAAAGTAATAATAACAACAACGATAATGATAAAGATATTAATGATGATGGTAATGATAATAGTACCAATGATAGCAGTAATTATAACAATAATCATGATAATAAAAACAACAATAACAACGATATCAACAATAACAATGATAATCACAATGCTAATTATAACAGTAATTATAATTATAACAGTAATTATAACAATAATTAAGATAATAAAAACAACAACAACAATAACAACGACATCAACAATAAAAATGATACTCACAATGCTAATAATAGTAACAAAACAATAACGATTTGGATCCTGAAGATGTGCGACCGTACGCCAGCCCTCGCAACCGGACCCGGGAAAGAGAGTTTCATAAACGGACAAAAAACCCAATTATTAGAATAGAAAAGCCTGCATTTGTTACACTGTTGTTCGGTATATCCATGACCCCCCTCCCCCCCCTCCCCCTCCCCCACCTCCTCTTAATAAGTACAGGTATTCTCTGTGATAAGGTTTAGGATTGCATTGTTCTTTTTTTCTTTCTTTCTTTTCATTCTTCCTATTTTCTCTGTCTTTCTTTCTTATTTCGCTTCTTGATTTCTCTATCCTTCCCCAAACATTTATTTTTCCTCGTTTTCTTTCTCTCTCTTCCCCCTCCTTTATTCTTTCCCACTGTGACCTCAGCTTCTCCATCCCCGTCTCCCATACCCCACCTCTCTCAAACACACACACACCATACACACATACGCACACACACACACACAACACACACACACACACACAAACACTCTCCACCTTCCCCCTCCCCTTTTCCACCCTTCTCCCCCCCTCCTCTCCCCCTCCCGCCTCTCTATCTTCCCCCCTCCCTCTCCACCCCCCCACCTCCACCTCCTCCCCCTCCCCCCCACCCCTCCACCCCTTCTCCCCCCCCCCCAACACACACACACCTCAGCGAAGCAAGCCATTGTACTTGTAACGACTACCCCCACCCGCCCCCTCCCACCCCCTACCCCACCCCCACCCCCCCCCCGGCTCCCCCCCCCCCCAGCCAGAGTACAGCGTTAAGTGGGCATTACAGCGGAGCCACGCCATTTCCGGTCTACGCGACGAGGGTACGTTGGTAAGTGTGTGTGAGTACGTCTTGCTTGGCCCTTGAGTGGGTTAATTATTCGCTAGTTATTGTCGTTTATTACGTGTTTTTGTTTTTGGTTTGTTTCGGTTTGTCATTCGTGGGGTTTCTCTTTTTTTTTTGTGTCTATTTTGTACGTATTTTGCTTAGAGGCTTTTTTTCCGTTTTTTTATTTTTTCAAATATATTTCCCATTTACATAATTTATAGTTTATTCTTTATTTATCAATGTTTTCTTACTTTTCATTCTACTTGTCGATTTGTATGTTTATTCATTTATCTTTTTTTCCGATTCTTACATTTTCATATATTTTTTCTCTGTAATTACTGTACCTAGTCTTCATTCAAACTATTTCATCATTAAAGTATCAATGATAATGATGACAATGATAATCATAATGAGAATGATGAAGATAATAACAATAATAATAATGATAATAATAATAACAATAACGATAATGATTAATAATATTAATAATGTTGATAAATATATAACATTATAATAATGATAATTCTAATAATAGTAATGATGATAACAATGACCATGATTGTAATAATAAAGATAATGACGATAAGGATAACAGTAATAGTAATAATAATGATAACTATGAATATCATTATCACCATTCACCAGAATTTATCACCAATAAATGTCATCTTTTGCACCATTATTACCAATGCAGTGCCACCCTCACTGCGACCTTTAGTCATTCCCTTGACACTGGCATGACACTTATTTCCCGGTGTCAGAAGCGCGAAAGAAAACGATCCCATCTTCTGATAACATTCCCTGACACTTCCAATAAGGTGATAATAGAAACGGATAAATAAAACCCCCTTGCGAGGCCGAGAAAATTCCCACGCGATTCC
>NW_020872437.1:1058308-1063697 GCF_003789085.1 Penaeus vannamei
TATATATATATATTATATATATATATATATTATATGTATATTATATATATATATATATATATAGATAGATAGATAGATAGATAGATAGATAGATAGATGATAGATAGATAGATAGATAGATATAATATATTTATATATATATATATATATATATATATATATATATATATATATATATATATATGTATATATATATATTATATATATATAATATATATTATATAAAAGAAAAAACGGTACGACATATATTTTTCCGAAATCCATTTATTTCCCTTACTAATTTTCCTTGTATTTACTTAAATAAAGATATCTGGCAATGCATCATGTGCTTATTATTGTTTTGAAATTATAAATATTTCTGACACCCACTGACTTTCATTGGATCATGAAAATTAATTGTAATCTGAACTATTAGTGAGAAAAAAGATCTGAACACTGTAGCTTAAATCTCATTCCATTAATCACATATACCTATCAATTAAAATTATTTTGAAATCAGGATGATCATTATACGTGAAATTATATCAGAGAAGTGAGATCGTGATGTCGAATCGTTGGAGAGTTGGAGAAAATCGAGGTGTGAAGGTTGCAGGGAGCAGAAATGGAGGCAAGAGAATGCTATACGGTAAGGTTTATATGTGCACAAAGACGCAAAGGTTTACATACACAGATATAACACACACGGACATCCCCGCTCGCTCACTCACTCACTCACTCACTCACTCACTCTCTCTCTCTCTCTCTCACTCACTCACTCACTCACACTCACTATCACTCACTCACTCACACACACACCACACACACACACGCACGCACGCACGCACACACACACTCACCACACACACACACACACACACACACACACACACACACACACACCACAACTCACTCACTCACTCACTCACTCACTCACACACACACACACACCACACACACACACACACACACACACACACACACACATCGGTGTCTCCTAATCCGCTCAGCCGTTCGCATGTTAGAAATTACACGTGACAGGAAACTAGTTAATAAGGTTCAAGTATTACTTTTATTATTATCATTGTTTTGTTGTTGTTGTTGTTGTTATTGTTGTTGTTGTTGCTCAGAGAAATGGGGCTCTATATGAGATAAAGGATATGGATATATATGGATAGGCAGATAAATTGATAGATAGACTGACATGTAGGTACACAGACAGAGTGAGGAGAGAAAGAAACGTAGGGAGACAGAGATGGAGAGAGAGAGAGAGAGAGAGAGAGAGGGGGGGGGGAGGCAGAGAGAGAGGGAGAGACAGAGAGAGAGAGAGAGAGAGAGAGAGAGAGAGATAGCAACGTATTACGAATATAATGTGACTGTTAATCATTCCTTGCCATAGAATCTCTGACATTTGAAGTCACAATCAACATTTGACATTACTCACAGCTGATTTTTCTTTCCAACCAGTAGTCGCCAGGATAAAGTAAATCCCGTGAGAAACGATTATCATATCACTGATTATAGAATATAGAAATTATTTATTAATTTATCTTCCGTGATTTACACGTTCATTTTATTTTTCTTTATCTTTTTTATCTTTCGAATTAATTATGAAGTAGTTTATTGTTAATTCAAGGAATAGCAATTCTATGTAATATATAAACACTTAAGAATATTATTGATTACAGATGGTTAGTGCTCTGGTTATATACACTGCTACTGAGTACTCCATATTTTTTCAAATGATAAGTTGACTATAAGCATCATTGAAAAAATAATATGCCCTGAGATTCAAACCGTTTTGATAATTTACGTCAATACAAGCTTCAATGTGAAAATGAAAGTATTTGTGTATGTATTTATAAATCTAATTTAACATAACATAACGCAACATTCTGTTTGTTTGACTGACAGGGTACTTTTCGCAAAATTTCAGTGTATATATATATATTATATATATATAATATATATATATATATATATATATATATATATATATATATATGTATATATACATTTATATATATTATATATACATACACACATATAATTATATATGGTGTGTGTGTGTGTGTGTGTGTGTGTGTGTTGAGTGTGTTTGAGTGCGTCTACGTGTGTATGTGCGTGCTAAAATATTTTAAATTGATCAGAAATAAGTGTGTAATAAGCATGGCATTTATGAAAGAAAAAACGAATAGATTTTTCGATTTTTCACGACATCAAATTATATCAATTCTATTCATTGCATTTTGTCTTTTTCGTTTAGCAAGACCAAAAAACTTATTTGTCCTTTATGATTTGTGCACATTTTTTTATCGAAAAATCGAAAGAAAAATCGAAATAACATTAGTAATATTGAGATTAATTTCACTCACGGAGTCACTCCTGCACTCACCACGCTCTGCGCACACACACACACACATTCACACCACAACACTCACTCACACATGCAGACGCACACACACACTCACACACACATACAATATCTCACCCCCCCCCCCGTTATTCGCCATCCTTTCCCCCTCCCTCCCCTCCTTTACGTACCCCCCCCCCCCGCCTCCCTTCCGATCTTAATTTCCTTTTCCTCCTCTTTTTTAACCTTCTCTTCTCCCTTGGTCACTCTCTACCTTAACCCTATTCCTTCCTTTCTTCACTTCCTCTCTTTGCTCTTCCTCTCTCTACTCCTCCTCCCTCCTCTCTTTACCACTCCCTCCTTTATCACCTCCCCTTACCCCCTTCCCTCCCCCTTGCCCCCTCCTCTCCTATTTTCCCTCCTTACATCGCCTTCCCCTACCCCTCCCTTCCCTCTGCCTTACCCTCACCCTACTCCCACTCTCTCTTTCTCTCTCTCTCTCTCTCTCTCTCTCTCTCTCTCTCTCTCTTCTCTCTCTCTCTCCTCTCTCTTCTCTCTCTCTCTCTCTCTCTCTCTCTCTCTCTCTCTCTCTCTCCTCTCTCTCTCTCTCTCTCTCTCTCTCTCTCTCCTCCTCCTCTCCTCCCTCTCCTCTCCTCTCCCTCTCTCTCTCTTCTCTCTCTCTCCCTCTCTCTCTCTCTCTCCTCTCCCTCTTTCTTCTCTCTCTCTCTGCCCCCTCTTCTCCTCCCTCTCCTTCTTTCTCTCTCTCTCTCTCTCTCCCCCACCCCCACCCCACCCCAATACAGTGTCTCCTGGAGATAAGTTCCTTTTTCTTCCTCTTCCTCCTTCGCGTGAAGCCTCCAACCCTCCTTCTTTCGGAAATCTTGGAGCTTTTTGCCGTTCTCCTTCTCTCTCCTTTTCCTCTTGTTCTTTGTTCTTCTCTGTTCAATTCTTCTTTTTTCCTTATTTTCTTGTTCTTCTTCTTCTTCCCATAAAGTTCTTTCTTTTCTCTTTCTCTCTTCTCCATCTGCCGTTACTCCTCCCTCTCTGCCTCTTCTTTTCCTTCTTCTTCTCTTCCTTTTTTTTTCTTCTCTTCTCCTCTCCTCATCCTATCAACGCTCTCCTTCTCTCCTCCATCTCTTCTTATTCTCTTCTCTCTCCTCCCTTTTCCTCCTTTTATCGACGCTCTCCTTCTCCCTCCACTCTCTTCTATTTCTCCTCCTCCTCTCTCCTTCTTCTTCCTTTCTTCCTTCTATTTCTCTCCTCCTCCTCTCCTCCTCTCCTTCTTCTCTTCTTCTTTCCCTTCTATTTCTCCTCCTCTCCTCCTCCTCCTCCTTCTTCTTCCACTTTCCTCCTTCACTCCGGAGAGAAATTCGCCGCCGATGAGGACATTGCAAGCCTGTCAAGATGCGGCGTCGAGGGAGTCTCTGCAACACCCCGCTTTGCAATCTCGAATGCGGCGACAGTCTGACTTTTGCGATTGGAGGGCGGGGAAAGGGAGGGGAGGGAGGGGAGAGGGAGCGAAGGGGGGGGGGAAGGGAGAGGGGGGAGGGAGGGAGGGTGCGAGGGGGGAAGAGGGAGGGTGGGGAAAGGAGGGGGAGTGAGGGAGGGTGGGGAAAGGGAGGGGGAGGGGGGAGGGAGGGGGGGGAGGCGAGGGAGGGTGCGATTGGAGGGTGGGAAAGGAGGGGGAGTGAGGGAGGGTGGGAAAGGGAGGGGGAGGGAGGGTGTGAGGGGGTGGGGAAGGGAGGGGGTGGAAGGGAGGGGGGGGCAGAGAGGAGGGGGAGAGAGAAGCGAAGGGGGGAAGGGAGAGGAGGGAGGAGGGTGTGATTGGAGGGTAGGGAAAGGAGGGGAGGGAGGGAGTGAGGGAGAGGGTGAGAGAGGGAGGGTGTGAGGGGTGGAGAGGGGGGAGGGAGGGGAGGGAGGGAGAGAGAGGTGGAGAGAGAGGGGGGGGTGGAGAAGGGAGAGAGAAGGGGGGTGAGAGATGGAGGGAGGGTGCGAGGGGCGTGGAGAGGAGGGAGGGAGCGAGGAGGGGGGGGTGGAGAAGGAGAGAGGGAGGGAGGGGGCGAGGGGTGGGGTTGGAGAAGGAGGGAGGGAGGGAGGGAGAGGGGGAGAAAGAGAAGGAAAGGAGGGTGGGGGAGGGAATGGAGAGAGGGGAGGGGAGGGTGGTGGGGAAGGGAGGGGAGAGAGAAAGGAGGGAGTGGGAGACAGTGGGGGGAGGTAGAGGGAGGGAGAGATAAAGGGGATAAAGAGTGGGAAAAAGGTGGGATGAAGATAGGGAGAGAGAGAAAGGAGGGAAAAGGGGGAATGGGAGGCCGCGGTGGATTGAGGAATGGAGGGAGGGAGAAGAAGAGAAATTAGGAGAGAGAAAGGACAAAGTGTGAAAGTGGAAAATGAAAAATGTAAGAAAGCGAGGGAGGCGCCTTCAAAAGGGAGGGGGGGGGAATGCAACAAGGGGGGAGGGGGCTTGAAACAGGAGGGCGAGGAGGGAGCGAGTGGGCGAAGGAGAAGGAGATGAAAGAGAGAAGAGAAAGGGATGGGAAGAGGAGAAGCGAAAGGGAGAAGAGTGGACGAAGGAGAAGGAAGGGGAAAGAGAGAAGAGAGGGGAAAGAGAGAAGAGAGGAAGAAAGGAGAGAAGAGAGGGGGAGGGAGATGAGAGGGGGAAGAGAGAAGAGAGGGAAAAGAAGAAGAAGAGAGAGGAAGGGAAAGAAAATAAGATGAAAGAGAGAAAAAAGAGAGAAATAAGAGGGAAAAAACAAGCAATACAGATTAAGGGGAAGGGGAAGAGGGAAGGGAAGGAGTGACAGCAAGCTACACGAGTAAGAAAGCGAAGACAGAAGACCCGACAAGACACGTGAGGAAGACAGCGCTATTCCCCTTCGGTTCCTGAGATCAGATTCGCTGTTGCTGCAGGGGGGAGGGGAGGAGAGGGGGAGGGGAAGGGGAGGAGGAGGAGGAGGAGAGGAGGGGGAGGAGGAGGGGGAGAGGGGTGGGGGAGGTTAGAGGAGGAAGGGGAAAGGGGGAAGGGGGGAGGGAGGAAGCGGAGGGAGGAGGGGAGGAAGGAGA
>NW_020872437.1:1067151-1074651 GCF_003789085.1 Penaeus vannamei
GAGAGAGAGAGAGAGAGAGAGAGAGAGAGAGAGAGAGAGAGAGAGAGAGAGAGAGAGAGAGAGAGAGAGAGAGAGAGAGAGAGAGGGAGAGGAGAGGAGAGAGAGGAGGGGGGAGAGGGCGGACAGACCAACAGAAAGACAGAATTCGGTGGTAGAGATGGCTTACTATTTCGCACTCCGTTTAGTTCCTCAGTATATGAAATAAACCTAAAGAAACCTATTACTCCCCATTTCTTTCTTGGGAACACATATTCCGGAGTCCTGACCTTGTGTTCATGGTAGGATAGGTCACTTAGGTCACTATAAAATATTGTTACAGGCCGTTTTCCCGCTTTACAACACCGTCATATGACCTTCTCCGCTGGTTGTTTATAGTCTTATTATCTGCGCGAGGTTTTATAGATCTATCGATGTAGCGACGCATAGTCCCCTGAATTTATGATAACAATGATACTAATACTAAGAACAGTTACGAACCAAAAAAATATTATAGATATGTTAAGGACACTCGTAAATTTCTCGGAAAAATACGTATTCCTTTGTATTCGAAAATAATGAAGGTCGAAAAGTTGACGAACAATAGCGTCTGTTTTGAACATTTGCGGATTGATTTTGTTACAAAAACAGGCTGCCAGAGATCCCAGAGGAAAATTGACTTCAGATGAATTTCGCAGAACTGCTGCTGGTAACAACACAGGATACTGCAAATAACCTTTTACCTGCGAGTGAGTTCGCGTGGTTTGCTTTAGCCATTCTTTTCTGCTTTCCATGTGGAATTCAGATAAGAAATTGGTTTACATGATCAACAGTGGAGCAATTTGAAATCAGTTTTCTGATTTGATCTATTGGATTGTTATCAAGTGGAAAATACCTTACTGTGTTCTAAATCTAACACTACCTACAGTATCGTTCACATTATCAATACCAATTTGCCTCGTCGCTACCGCTGTCACCGACTCTATTAAACTGTCACTATCACCGTCAACGCTTCATTGCCATAACTATCACTAAAACGATAACCTTCATTATCATAATCATTAACATCACTGCCATGACCAACAAATAAAATCACTATCCCCGTCAACAGCAGCATCTCCAACACCCTCACATCTTCCCCAAAGAATAGTGCATGATAATCCCGACGTTTTGAGACTAAGAAAAGGAAAGATATTCCTTTCGTTTTTTAGACTTTTCTTGAGCTTTTGTGAGCTCCTCCTGCTGGTTTCTTCGCCGTTCTGTCAAATTCACTCGTGCTTATGTCTTGTAGGAAGATCGTGAGTCTGGCAGCATGTGTTCCCGAGACTTTGGTAAAATTTCAGTCCTTATGGAGCTGTTTATACCACGTGTGTGTGTGTGTGTGTGTGTGTGTGTGTGTGTGTGTGTGTGTGTGTGTGTGTGTGTGTGTGTGTGTGTGTGTGTGTGTGTGTGTGTGTGTGTGTGTGTGTGTGTGTGTATGTGTGTGTGTGTGTGTGTGTGTGTGTGTGTGTGTGTGTGTGTGTGTGTGTGTGTGTGTGTGTGTGTGTGTGTGTGTGTGTGTGTGTGTGTGTGTGTGTGTGTGTGTGTGTGTGTGTGTGTATGTGTGTGTGTGTGTGTGTGTGTGTGTGTGTGTGTGTGTGTGTGTGTGTGTGTGTGTGTGTGTGTGTGTGTGTGTGTGTGTGTGTGTGTGTGTGTGTGTGTGTGTGTGTGTGTGTGTGTGTGTGTGTGTGTGTGTGTGTGTGTGTGTGTGTGTGTGTGTGTGTGTGTGTGTGTGTGTGTGTGTGTGTGTGTGTGTGGTGTGTGTGTGTGTGTGTGTGTGTGTGTGTGTGTGTGTGTTGTGTGTGTGTGTGTGTGTGTGTGTGTGTGTGTGTGTGTGTGTGTGTGTGTGTGGTGTGTGTGTGTGTGTGTGTGTGTGTGTGTGTGTGTGTGTGTGTGTGTGTGTGTGTGTGTGTGTGTGTGTGTGTGTGTGTGTGTGTGTGTGTGTGTGTGTGTGTGTGTGTGTGTGTGTGTGTGTGTGTGTGTGTGTGTGTGTGTGTGTGTGTGTGTGTGTGTGTGTGTGTGTGTGTGTGTGTGTGTGTTGTGTGTGTGTGTGTGTGTGTGTGTGTGTGTGTGTATGTGTGTGTGTGTATGTGTGTGTGTGTGTGTGTGTGTGTGTGTATGTACGCCTGTGCACAAATATTTACATACAGGCCTATCTTTATTTACCAGTCGGACACACCGCAGCACCCAGCGCCTCGTCTTCCCGGCCAGCGTCTTGGCACACAGCGACTGTCACGGCTCAAGCGAACTTTTGGAGAGGCTTGCGAAATGCTAACAAGATTTCAGTTCTGTTTTGTTTGTTTTCTCGTGACACACCGATGTCTGATTTACCAGAAGGATGAAAAACGAAGGAAGATAAACTGAACAAAAGGGGAGAAGGAAAGGAGGAAGGAAGGATGTGAGAGGGAGAGAAAGAGGGGAAAAATAGAAAGGGTTAGGAATTGTAAAGGAAGAAGGGGTGAGTAGGTATGTTAATGGACATTCTGTAAGTGGAATATAAAGAAGGAGAATGAAAGGTGAAGAGTTAAGCGAAAAGGGAGATTGAATACAAAGAACAAGAGAGGGGAGAGAGAAAGAGAACCAAAAATGTGACAAGGAAACAAAGGGAAGAGAACGACGCAAAAACAAAACAAAAACACATACATAAAAAACAAAGAAAGTCTTCTACCAAACTAATATATTCATTGTTTACGTCAGTCTTAACGTGAAAAACGTTAATACGAAACGTTATCCACATTCTCTCAATTATTTCCAAAAAGACTAAAATCATATTTCACATTCTACTTTCATTATTTACTTTTACAGACTGCTGTTGCAAAGCTAGAAGAGAAATCACATCATTGCAGTCTGATGTCCCAAAGCCATCTGTCAAATTTCAACTTTCTATACTAATGTTGGACTGAAATAACAGTGTTCTGGGCTGACGTCATTGTCAGCTGAAGGTCGACGATTTTTTTCTTTTTTATATCATGTTGGTATTGCAATATTTTATCTACTTCATCCTTCAGAATGAAAAATATGAGAAATGTTTTGATTGCAAAAGTATATAGGATATATATATAGTATCACGTTAAAAGTAATATTCTTGCAGTTTCATCTCTTCCATATGGTGAAAGCTATTTCGCTGATGCCATGTTGGTTGTAATTCTGCCTGTTCCATTTTCATTAAAAAAAAGATCATGCAAACGTGTCTTCTTTCTCTCTTTGCAGAAAGCAAGAACAGAGGTGTACGGTGATGATGATAAAAGTAATAATGATAATAATAATGATAATAATAATAACAATAATGATGATGATAATGATAATAATAATAACAACAACAATAATAATAATAATAGGAGTAATAATAATAATAATAGTAATAATAATGATAATAATAATAATAGTAATAACAATAATAATAATAATGATGATAATAAAAATAACAATAGTGATAATAATAATGATAATAATAATAATAATAATAATAATAGGATAATAATAATAATGATAATAATAATAATAATAATAATAATAATAATAATAATAATAATAATAATAATAATAATAATAATAATAATAATAATAATAATAATAATAATAATAATAAATGATAATATAATAATAATAATAATAATAATAATAATAATAATAATAATAATAATAATAATAATAATAATAATAATAATAATAATAATAATAATGAAATGATAAATCAACGATGATGATGATGATGATTGTAATAATGATAACAATAATAAAATTGACAACAACAATAACAATAACAACGAAAAGGATAACCATAACAGTTATGAAGACTAATAATCATAATCATTACCCGGGGACAGTGACAAAATGTCCACACAGAGGTCAATCTCTAAGGAAATCCAACCCAGATTACGTAGCAGCGGAGAACGTAGTTACGCGAAAATTAAAACACAAAAAGCGAGAAGAAGGAGGCACAGGGAAATAGAGAAGAAGAGATAAGAAAATGGAAGACAGAGAGAGTGAACAAAAGTTGAAATTGAAGTCAGAATCGGGCTCACTAGAGTCCTAAAAGCGGATCCTGACGGCCATAATGGGATAGTCTCCGGTGAGCCTTTGTACTGGAAAGACCAAAAAGAGGGAAAGAGGGAGAGGGAGGGGGAGAGAGAGAGAGAGAGAGAGTGAGTGAGAGAGAGAGAGAGAGAGAGAGAGAGAGAGAGAGAGAGAAGAGAGAGAGAGAGAGAGAGAGAGAGAGAGAGAGAGAGAGAGAGAGAGAGAGACAAACAGATAGAGGGAGACAGAGACAAAGACAAACAGACAGTCAGAGAGTCATACGTAGGGGAGAGGGCTAAATAGATGGAGAGACATAGATTGATAAAAACGGCATATATACATACATGCATATATATATATATATATATATATATATATATATATATATATTATATATATATATATATATATATGTATATATATATATATATATATATATATATATATATATATATATATATATATATATATATATATATATATATATATATATATATAATATTTATTTCATTCATTCATATACAGGTATATAGTGATTGATGATAAATTCAAGCAAAAAAAGAGAAGCGGGGATTGCTACAGATAAATGAACGTTAGAAGCCAATAAATGACGGAAATCCCGTAAAAGGAGTTTAAAACTAGTAGAGCGATGGTGTAGATCTATGTTGACATTATGACGCTGTTTTAAGTTTATAAAACACACCGAAAACTGAATCGTAATATTGTATCAGAATAAGAAGAATGGTAAAAAGTGCAATGAGGGCAGTTCAGTAACTGCAGGTTAAATTTAAATATCTAAAGAGCTAAATGTGCCGTGAATATATTATGAAGCGAAAAGAGTATGCAGACAGGCAGGAAGGAAATCTGCAAAATCTGCACGTACGAACCGAGAAGCAAGGAATAGAAATTTCGCTGAGGAAAGATTTGAAGTAAGGAGGCAAAGACAGGGAGGAGAAGCGAATGGAGATGAAAGAAGCAGACCGTGAGACCATTGGAAAGACTGAGAATTTTTATCCAAAGCGAAAAGAAAATAGTGTTGGATATGTACGTTTGCACATTTTGCTGTACAGGATGCAAATGCGAATCGTAACGAGTACCAAAAATGGCTTTGGTTAATCGTCGATGAATTTATATTAATAGACATAAAACAACCTCGTTCGTATTCCCCTTCGCAAAGTAAATAGAATGTTTATCGATATAAAATGAATGCAGTTATGCAGGTCACACTGATAGCAATTTCGAGATTTTATTGTCCTTTCCTGTCACCAGCGTTATTGGTGTTTGGTTAAACATTCCCCAACTTTGAGCGAACTCCATTACGTATGTATGGAAATTAAAGGGCGGAAATCACGAAAACAAACAAACAAAAAGAACTTTCTCCCTTTCGAGTTTTCGGTTTCGGTTTAACTGATGCCTCTGATTTGATTTTCATAACTATCGAATTAATGATAATGTTGGAGTATTTAGGAGACAATTTCCATAATAGTTTGTTAGGACTTTACTATAATTATAACTAACATATTTAAAAATTTTGTGCTCGTTATTGTTATTATAATAATAATTTCCCTACAATCACGTTACTATTACCATTGTTATTCACATTATCAGAAATACCGCCATATTCATCATATCATTATTTTTAATCCATCATAGACCCGTCATTTTTATTCCAATCTTAGTACACATACTTCTTGCCATATCTTATACTCATTTTCAATTTCCACTCTTTTCCAGGTTGGTATCCGCTGTCATGTACGAATACTAGTCGACTGGGTAAGCATGTCAGCCTCAAAACACGTAGCAAGATACACAAACCCCATTTTATATATGGAAATAAACACGGGTTAAGATTAATAACCAAACAATGCATGCTATAACCCTTTCTCTACACATCTGACCAATTTTCTATGTGGGATAACAAACATACATTTGCCAAAAAGGGAAAAAAAGTAAAAGTTCTCTAGACAAAACAAGAAAGAGGTAAACAACTACATCACAAAGAAAAATAAGATTCGAAAACAGGGAAAGGGAGACGAACAGTCTTGATTCTTCTTATTGTTACTCATTTATTGTGTCGCTCTCGTCTGGGTATTGATTCAGTTGTTAGTACCCTTACTGTAATACAAGCCTCACCTATTAAAAAGAAAGAGAAATTGAGAAAGTATTAAGGAATTTCTTTCATTAATGATACCGTTTTGATCATCCAATGATTCATGAATTACTTTTAATGATACTTATAATGATAATGATAATGATGATGATGATGATAACAATAGTAATAATGATAATAATAATAACAGTAACGATAAAGATAGTAATCAAGATAATGATGATAAAGGTGATGCTAATGAATAACCTTTGCTATTAATTGTAATATAATAATGGTAACAACAATAATGTTTGTAATAATAACATTGATGGTAATGGGGATGATAACAAAAATGATAATGATGATAATGGTAATAATGATAATAATAATGATAATAATAACAATAATATTAATGATAATAACAATAATGGTAATAATATTAATGATAATAACAATAATAATAATAAATAATAAGATAATAAGATAACATATAGTTTGTGCATTGTGGGTTTTTCCATCATAGTATCAACACGGTATAGTGATTTTCTATTCATTCATAATGATAATAATAAAGGAACAACAACAACAATAATGATACTACTAATAATAATTATAATAACGATGTTAATAGTAAGGATAATAAGACGTGTCTGAAGCAGCTGTGTACTTTATCTGAAGTGTTTCCCTCATGGTCTCACTTCCAGGAAATGCCATTGTGTGTATGTGAGTCAAGTTATGATCCCGAATATAGAAATATTTTTATCGTGTGCTTGTAATACTCCAAGTACTACTTATAACAGTGGTGGTATTGATAATACGTGCAATAATAGTGAAATATTCCTTATTACAGTTGATAGTATTTTGATTATGATAATGACGATAATGGTTTGCATTCCTCTTCTAAATATTTCTATCATCATCATCATCATTATTAGCATTGTTATTATTGTTATCATCGTTGATATTACAATTATTATCATAACGATGATAGTAATAATGACGATGAAAATGTTTATCAAAAGAAATATCACTATTATCATTGTTATTTCTCACCATTATCCTCATGGCCAGATAACTATTTTTACATTGTCAAATCAGTTAAATCGCATTACATTATTGCCGCGATTGAGAATAATCCGTTATTACTGGTATCTATCTGCAAGCCTATTCTGAAAATGATTAGATTCCTGGAAGCATGACGACTCATGCTAAAACGAGAAACATATTAGCAGTTGTAAAAGAAGAAATGAAGAATGAGACGCGAAAAGGAAAAGGGGAGCAAGAAAAAGCTTGCAACGCGAGGTATGACGTTGAAAATTTGGCCAAACTTGATTCGGAGACTGATCCGCGAACTTGGTTTTCTTTTAAAACGTGAGCCA
>NW_020872437.1:1104651-1112151 GCF_003789085.1 Penaeus vannamei
CTTTCAGTCAATCTTTTCATCTAATCCTCTCCCTTCACTCTCTTCCATCTTTGCCTATTTAATCCCTCTCCCTGTTTTACCTCATTCATTTTGTCTCTCCCTTCGACTGACTGTGGCTTAATATTTTTTTCTCTCTCTCTTTGCTCTCTGTTTACACTAATCCTCACTTTCATTCCTTCCCCTTCTGTTCTTGATCGCTTCAGTATTAATCAGTAAGAAACGAGGACTCTGAATCTACAGACATATATGGAGTTTCGAGAAAGAGAAAAACAAAATTGTGTTGTTTGTTTGTCTTCTTGGCTTATATTGTATTACTTACCATTTTATTGTAACTCAGGTATAAAGGTTGTGGTGAATGGTATTTTGTAAGAATTTTATGAACTAAAGTTTTGGTCTCTCTATTATTAACAAGGGGACTGTAAGGGTTGTAAAGATGTTTAAAAATAGAGAGATAAAGAAAATGAAATGACACATTAAGCCAGAGGTAAAGATGGAGAAATTGGCAAATCATTATAATGGGATGGAAGCGTATACCTAAAAATCTCAATGCATATTTCAGGTCTTCGTTAAAATAATGAAAAGCTTCATTAGAATATGACTGATTGCCTTACATAGTCAATGTCAACCGCAGCGACTTTTTTGCAGTATCTTAAGCATACGGCCAGGAAAAATAGGGTTTCTTAAATGCCTTCTCCCATCTCATTAGGACTTGTTTTTCCTCCTGGGCGTTTAATTAAGGAGTGGGAATCTAAGTGTACACAACAGACTTCTTTCTGCAAGGCGTTCGAAATTACTTCAGTTTTGCAATGACTTTCCTGCTTTGCGGATAGGCAAGGAAAATAAATGTATAAAATGTACTAAAATCGATTTATTTTGACATTACTGAAACAGAAGCTAATGAATATAAATGTATTTCTCTTATGAAATAATTAACAATATACAAAATATGAGAGAAAAAAAAAAAAAGACGACAAACATTCAGAGAGCCCAAACCTCCATCAAGGCAATACGGTCACTGATGCAGTAAAAATATCCACATTTGTAGAATTACTTTAAAATCACCACTTTCTCGAGTGCACTGCTGACGTCCGACTTTCCCTATTTCGCGCTGCCAACGAATCCTTTAAAACATTAATGGCATCTAAGTTGGGCTAAGACGCACCTCTGGTAAAAATTTCATGAAAATGTGTTCATAGCTGAGTTATCCTGCTAACCAACAGACAAACGAACTAACAAAAGCCACCGAAAACATGACCCCGGCGGCGACAAAAGCGACAAAAGCGACAAAACCTACAATACATACGCATGAAAATCGAATTGCAGTAAAGCCTAAAGTGCAAGCGTTCCTCCCAGCCTTGATATGGACGTAATGAACAACGCTTTAATGAACGGTTATGAGGTTCCAATGACAGGGAACGATTTAGCGAGATGGACGATGTGATAGAAACGAGATGAAGGAGAGACGAGTGAGGCTGTGTGTCCCGCCTCTTGGCATATGAAGCGGTGGTGGGAGATGCCAGACGGGGAAAGGTGGTGATCGATTCATTTCAGATCTAATATTGTCAATGGAAATGAGTGGGTGTCGCGTATGGGATGGGATAGTACATTATAAGGGTGGTATTACATAGTGAACAATTGTCTTATATTTTTAGTTATCGATGTTCATTTGACGAATGCATAAAAACGTTTATATCAGAAAAAACAGGCCTACAGTCATTTTCTTGTAGTTTCATTCATTCATTCTACGACTGATGGTCTGAACAACGATGAACAAACATTATTTTATTTAGGCGTACAGGAGGACTACAAGAAAGCAAAAGAGAATGCATTATTAGTATAAATGAAAACGAGACATTGACTATGAAAACGGGAGAAATCTTAAGTGAATAGCGCTGCGTAGTAAAGACATTTGAATAATTCTGTCAGTGAATTCTCGCTTTCTATTTCTTTTTGTTTATCTATTTATCTCCTTCTGTTCCATTCTCTCTGCCTGTCGGTCTCTCTCTCTCTCTCTCTCTCTCTCTCTCTTCTCTCTCTCTCTCTCTCTCTCTCTCTCTCTCTCTCTCTCTCTCTCTCTCTCTCTCTCACACACACACACACACACACACACACACACACACACACACACAACACACACACACCACACACACACACACTTTTCTCCTCATTTTTTTCTTCCTCTTTCTCTTTCTTCCTTCTCCTCTTTCTCACTTCACTCTCCCTGCCCACCTCCCTCCTTTCCCACACACAAAATAACCCAAGGTATCACTAAGGTAAACCAATTTTCTCTTTCCCCGTATTGAACGAACACGTCGAGTGGTATTCGTATTCCCAATATATTTTGATAATACGGATGCATAAGGAACACTCGGCAGCTCGCATGACCAAAAGCCTTTCTCCTTTTACATCAAGAGGAATATTCTCGCAGACTTTAGAAAAGATAAATTATTTGCAAGTTTCATGTTGCAGAATTTCCTTATACGATGACATTCTGTTGTTCGTTGGGTTATTATTTGTAAATTAATAAGGATGATTGTGAGGATGAGAATGATGGTGAAAGTGATGATGATGATGTTGATGGTGATACTGATAATGATCATTGTTATTATTCTTATTACTGTTATTATTATCATTATAATTGTTGATATATTTTGTCATTATTATTGTTTTTATCATTATCATTGATATCAATATTACTGTTATCATTATCGTTATCATTATTATTATTATAATCATATTGGTGATGATGATTATGATAATAATGATTTTGATCGTCATTATCATGGTGCTGGAGTAATGATGACGAAAATGGTGATGAATGTGATGATTATAAGATGTCACAGCAATAACTCAATTAATGTATAATTCAATAACATTTCAGGCCATAAAGTCTACTGCATTAAAGTTACAAATTGCGATGATAACAGCATTGATATTATCATGCTGTTTAACCAGTTGATGCAAAAAATTGAGTTTACCATAGGATGAGAATTATGGATATTAATCAAGTATGCAAATTACCTAAAAGCTAAGAAGCCACACGTTGAACTTTAAACATGGAGAGTAAATTTTGCCGAGGAAAAGATAGCTGTGATAATTAATTTCCTAGAATGGATGAATGAATAAATGGATAGAGAGATAGATAACTCAGCAAGTATATAGATAGTGAGACAGATAAATAGATATACAGAAAGCAGCAGATACATTTGGTATACAGATAGGCAGACAGGCAGCAACAGGAACAATGAAGGGAAGAACAAGAAAACACACGAATATGCTGATGGCTTTTTCGCTATTGCTTCGCCAGGACATACCTAACTTAGCCCGACGAAGCAATAGTGAACAGGCCTTCGACATATTCGTGTGTTTTCTTGTTCTTCCCTTCGTTGTTCCTGTTGCAATTTGTTCGTCATGAACTCCACACAGACAGGCAGACAGACAGACCTGCCGCTAGATTGATTGATAGAAAAATAGTCAGATTTTTTATAAGATTTATACGATTGATAAGATAGATGCTAAACAGATAAAATCAGAGAGAGAAGGAAAGATATGAGACCTCCAGCTGACACAACCCAAACATAACTTCAGTCTCGGCGCAAGAAAGGGACAGTTCCACAGCTTTATGACCTTTAACACTGAACAAAGCAAGAGTTCGCTGACCTGAAGTGACCCAAAGAGACCTGAAGTTCGATAACGACTCCAGAATCCAGCTCAGATTGCAGGCCTAGACAGCAGCAGGCATACGGTGATTTTGGGGGGAAACTGGACCGTCTTTAGGGTAGGCGTAAAGGCGAATTCAGCTTGCGTGTGCGCTAGAAGATAATGGCAGCCAGATAAACGCGTCATGCGAAGAGACGGGGGGAGGGGGTGGGGGTGGAGACGGGTCTATAAAGGTGTCGAGAGCCAAGGTTTATGAACACTGGGCGCCGAGCATGGGATGTGCATGACACTAAACTGATAACAGAGCAATGCATAACAGAGAGAAATGTAAAATAAAAAGAAAATTCTTCTGGATATAATTGATCTTTTTTTTTTTTTTACATTTTATTTGATTTTTTAAAACCTTTTTGGGGGGAGCGTTGGTGTATTGTTCGCGTCTTGAATAATCGCAAATATTACGCCATGGGAACAAAAGGCTCCCTTATATTGGAAATGTTGCATAATGAGCCCAGAGCAGGATTTGGGGCCGAGAGTGAGCGGGGCTGGGTGAGGGAGGCTAATGATGTAACAAGGTGGAATCTCCAAGACGATGTGGAATGAGGGAAGAAAGGGTGGGGAGGGGAGAAGATTCTGGAAGGAAAGGGGAAGGAGAAGAATGAGAAAAAATGAAGGAACATAAGCGGAGACTATGTAAACACATACACACGCACACACCCACACACACACGTACAAATATATACACACACACACATATACATACAGATACATAACATATATTTTATTCATTATGGCTCACCACGAAATGATGACTAGAATTCAATCAATCTACATGTCATGTATGAAGCCAATGCCAATGCCACTTCCACATTCGAACGCGTCCGAATCCCACGTGAGCGGCGCGTCGACCAAAACAAAACCACAAACATCAAAACAAAACACTAACGGCCAAAGCGAGCGTCTCCTTTGAGTCTGGAGACAGAGAACAAATATTCATGACTATTTTGAAGCGGTCAACGGATATTCATGAATACCTTAAAGTGGCCAGTAAAAGCTTTTGGAGATATTTCTGGACGTTGACTCGCATCATCGTCCGCCATTTTTTTTTTTTTTTTTGCTGTTTTGCCACGACAGAATTGACGTTGTTCTTGAACGGGAGAAACTCGAGATTTTCTTCATCTTTTAAGATTTCCTGTTAAATTGCATTTCTATAGTCATATAAATAGGATAACAATTCTAGTAATGACTACGGTGATGATTATTATCATTATCATATTCATGCTTACGGCAGTGATCATAATGATGACAGTAATAATGACTATAATGATAATGATAATTCACAATGATAATAACAATTGGAAAGCAATGATGATTATCATAATAATGTTAATAATGAAAATGATAATGATAATAATAATGACAATAATGATAATAATGATAATAATAATAATGATAATAAGAATCATGATTTTTAATACTGATAATCATAATCATGATCATAATAATGATAATAACAGTGATAACAATAAAAGTTATAATATTAATGATAATGATAATAATAATAATGATAATGATGATAATAGTAATGATAATAATAATGGTAATGATAATGATAATAATAATAATGATGCTAATAATAATAATAATAATAATAATGATAATAATAATAATAATGATAATGATATTATTATTATTATTATTATTATTATTATTATTAATAGAAATATTAAAGATAATAATAATGATAAGGATAATAATAATAAATATAATAATGATATAATAATAAAATAATAATACTACTACTACTACTACTACTACTACTACTACTACTACTAACTACTATACTATACTACTACTAATAATATAATAATAAAGTAGAAGTATAATAATAATAATGATAATGATAATGATAGTAATCATGATAACATTGATAATGACAATAACGATGATGATGATACTAATAAGGGTAATAAAAAAATAAGGATAATGATAATAATAGTAATGATAGGAATGATAATGATGATAAAAGTAATAATAATAATGAAACTGATGATAATAATTTTAAAGATAATAATGAAAATAATAATAGTAATGATAGCAATAATGATGAAATGGAAATAAAGATGATATAGATTATTGTAAGAAATAATGATGATGTTAATAACAATATCAACAATGATAATGAGAATGATAATAATTGTGATGAAGACAATAATGATAGCAATAACAAAGGTGATAGTGGTAGTAGTAGTAGTAATAATAATAGTTATGATAGTAATAATAATGGTGATAGTGATGATTATAATATCAGTTACAATACCAATCATGGTAACAACAACAATAATGATAATGATGATGAAATAATAATGATAAGGATAATGATATTATTGATGATGATACTAATAATGATGATAATGATTATGATAATGATACCAGTTATGATAATGTTAATAAGCAATGATGTTAATTAATAATTGGTAGTAATAATAACAAGGATAAAAATGATAATGATAATAATGATAGTAATTATAATATTGATAACGATGATAATAATGAAGATAAGAATGACAATGATAAAAATAATGAAGATAAAATGATAATGATGATAATGACGATTACGATGATAGAAATGACGATGATAATAACAATGATATTAGCAAAAAAAAAAAAAAAAAAAAAAAACTGACAACATTCTTTTATTCATCTTATCAAATGATGATAACAATGAAAAAAATGAGAATGTTCATAATATTGATTATCAATACTTTTTTTTAATTTTATCAACACGCACACTTGAATTAAACCCACTATCATCCTTCATTCTCGGTATAATCCATTATTGTCTCTCCCTCCCAACGAGAACCACCGCATGTGAACGATAACGAATACAAATAACTCCACAGAAGACGATATACAGTGCCGGGAAATGCCGCTTGACAGACATTAATATTTATATCCTCCGAGAATCTGCCGATAGCGAGGTTGTCATTGATTTCCGGAGGCTCAGATGGATGGACTGTTCGGGCCGGAATAGTGAAGGAAAAATGTAGAAGGAATGAATTGGATTAAGGAAGGAGGAGAGGAAGAAAGAGAAACTTGATGGGTGGGGGGTGTTCAGGCCGGAATAGTGAAGGAAAAATGTAGATGGAATGAATTGGATTAAGGAAGGAGGAGAGGAAGAAAGAGAAAGGAGATGGGGGGGGGGAGGACTGTTTGGGCCGGAATAGTGAAGGAAAAATGTAGAAGGAATGAGGAGAAATAAAGGAAGAAAGAGAAGGGGGTGGGGTACTGTTCGGGCCGGAAAAGTGAAGGAGAAATGTAGAAGGAATGAATTGGAAAAAGGAAGGAGGAGAGGAACAAAGAGAAGTGGGGGGACTGTTCGTGCCAGAATAGTAAAAGGAAAAATCTAGTGGAAATTGATAGGAATGAAGGAGAAAAATAAGAAGAAAGGGGCGACGTACTTTACTGTTCGAGCCAGAGTAGTGAAGAAAAATGCAAAAGGAATAAAGGTGAATAAAGGAGAAGAAGGAGGAATGAGAGGAAAAGAAGACGAAAAAGTAGAAAAAGAACAAGGAGAAAAAAGTAGTAGTAGAAGAACAAAAAAGAACAACAATAACAAAAAAAAACAAGAACAAAAAAGGACAACATGATGTATTCCAGTATTAGTACTATTAAATCATACTTTAAGCAATGGTGATAAAAGTACAGTAATAATAGTAGTACAAATGATTCTGAATTTAATAACCATAATAACAAAAAATCATGACAGTAATAGCAATAGTAAAAATAATGATGATGATAACGATGGTGATGATGATAATGATAATAATGATAAAAACAGTG
>NW_020872437.1:1127151-1134651 GCF_003789085.1 Penaeus vannamei
AGAATGATTATGATCATGAGGATAATTTTGATTATAATAGTAATCGTTGTAGTAGCAGTAGTGATAGTAGTAATACAGAATATTAGTAAGAAAAAGCAAAGCAATAATAGAAATGCTGATAAGAAAGAGAAAGAAGACGACGACGACGACGAAGAAGAAGAAAAACAGAATGGATGAGGAAGAAAAGCAACAAAAATAACAATAAAACAGAGAAAGAGAAAAAAATCATAAGAAAGATAGTGAATCAGTGTCAGAAAGGCAAACCCACATTGCAATACGAAGCAACCAATACATCACACACTTCCATTTAAGATATCTGGGACATGAAGAGGACACGAAGAGGTCGGTTTCCCTCAGAGTGAAGGATTTTGTCGTCTCGCTTCATTCTCCTTCCTTCAATTCCCCACACTTTTGCTTCGCTCATTTCGCTTCCCCTTCCCTCTACCTCCATTCTCCTCCTCTCGCTTCCATCTCTCGCCACTCTCCCATTTCCTCTTCTCCTCATCTTTCTCGTTCCTTCCTCTTCTCGGCTCTTTCCCCTCTCTCACTTTTTCTCTCCTCCTCGTCGTTCTTTAGTCCTCTCCTTTAATCATCTCCCTCCTTCATTTCTCTTTCTTTCCTCCTCCTTTATTCCATTTCTTTAATCCTCCTCCTCCTCTTTCATTTCTTTTTCATCCCTCCTCCTTTATTCCTTTCCTCCTCCTCCTCCTTCATTTTTTTTTCTCTCCCCTTCCTCATTCTCTTTTATTTCTTTTCTTTTTTCTCATCTTCATCTTTTATTCCTTTCCGCCTCCTTCTCCGTCTCCCTTATTCATTTTCTTTCCTTTCCCCCATCTCCTCCTTTATTCCCCTCCCTTCCTTTCCTCCTCCTTTATTCCTTTCCATTTCTCCTCCCTTCCTTTCCTCCTCCTTTATATCCTTCCTATCTTCCTCTTCCTCCTTTACTCCCCTCCCTTCTTTTCTTCCTCCTTCTACTTTCTTCCTTTCCTTTTTCTCCTCCTTTATTCCCATCCCTTCCTTTCCTCCACCTTCTTCTAATTTATTCCTTTCCTTCCCTCTTCCTTCTTCTTTATTTTCATCTTTTTCTTTCCGCTTTCTTTTCCTAATATCTGCTCTTCCATCCTTGCATGTAGCTTTTTTCTTTATTAGGGGCTCTGCGAGTTAGGTCGTTGCCTATTGTTTATTTTCAGTTCTCACTTTCTCTCTCTCTCTCTCTCTCTATCTCTATCTATCTATCTATCTTTCTATCTATCTATCTATCTCTTACATCTCTTCTTCATCTTTTTTCTTCATCAACCTTATGAATGTCATTACCATTATTGGTATGATTATTGTTATTCTTATTCGTATCATCATCACTATCATTATTGTTATTTTATTTATATTTTCATTATTATTATTATTATTATTCATTGTTGTTATTGTTATTATCATTATTATTATTATTATCATTATCATTAGTATTAGTATTGTTATTATTTTTATTATTATTGTTATCATTATCATTTTTGTTATTATCATCATCATCATCATTATCATACTTAGTAGTATTGTTTTTATTTTCGCTATCATTTATTTATCATTATTGCTTTACTATCATTATGACTGTTATTATTATCATCATCGTTAGCATTATCATTGCATTATTATCATAAAGACAATTCTTGTTCCTTTTCTCATCCTGATTATGTATATCTTTCCTTTTTTGTTAAATTTTAATTTCATATATATTTGGCTATTTTTGTCATGTATACTTTGTCTAAAAATATATCACGATGAGAAATCAATGGATTAAAAAATAAATGAAAAATAAAAGATAACGACAATCAAAATTCTACATTAACATTTGTAAGTCTTCCGAATTCTAAAAATTATAAATAACAAAATAATGATCAACTAAATCGTATTCATTTTTCAAGAATTTCAATGTTGTAGAATTTCAAGGAAGAGAACAACGTCATTAAACGTATATTTCTTTCCAGTGTATGAACTGTCAAATATCTTAAGTCCAGCTTATTATATATAAACTATATATCCACCTACCCTCTCTTTCCTTCATTTATGTCTCTTTCTTTCCCTCTTTTTCCTTCTCTCTCTCTCTCTTTATCATTTTCTCTCTTCCTCTACGTCTCGTATTTAGTTCCAGGAAATGTTGGTTTCACATCAATAATCGCCTTCCATTTTTTTCTTTTGCTTTTCTCGAATGTTCTTGTTAACAGCCGAAATGTTCGTCAACTGAGAGATTGCAAGATATCTCGGCCTAAATATAATTAGAATACATGTTTGCCTGTTCACCTTCGGGCTTCATTGATATGTACAATAAAGAAGTATTATGATGATGATGATTATGATGATAATAATATAATAACAATAATGATAATAATAATGATAGCAATACTAATAATAATGATGATGATGATAACAATGATAACAATGGCAATAATAATAATAGAATAATGATAATGATGATAATAATAATAAAACAATAATAATAGTGAAGATAATAAGAATAAGAATAACAATAACAACAATAATAACAATAATAACATTAATGTTAACACCAACAGTCATACCAGTAATGGTTATGACATTGATAAGGTTGATGAACAGAAAAAAGGTAAAGAAAATACAGCTAGAGAGAGAGAGAGAGAGAGAGAGAGAGAGAGAGAGAGAGAGAGAGAGAGAGAGAGAGAGAGAGAGAGAGAGAGAGAGAGAGAGAGAGAGAGAGAGAGAGAGAGAGAGAGAGAGAGAGAGAGAGAGAGAGAGAGAGAGAGAGAGAGAGAGAGAGAGAGAGAGAGAGAGAGAAGAGAGAGAGAGAGAGAGAGAGAGAGAGAGAGAGAGAGAGAGAGAGAGAGAGAGAGAGAGAGAGAGAGAGAGAGAGAGAGTGACAGAGAGAGAGAGAGAGAGATGAAAATAAACAAAAGGCAATGACCTGCTCTAACACGCACAACCCCGAATAAAGAAAGAAGCTTGGAGATATTAGGAGAAGGCGGAGGAAAGAAAAGGAGGGGAATAAAGGAGGAGGAGGAGGAATGGAGAGGATTAACGGTTATTAATTGTTCGGTTATATACAGAAGGAAATGAATTTTACAACGTTTACTTAATATGATCGTACGGTTAGTCAACATTTTCAGGTGACTAAATCTAAATAAATATGATAATAATAATAATAATAATAATAATAATAATAATAATAATAATAATAATAATAATAATAATAATAATAATAATACTTATAATAATAATAATAATAATAATAATAATGATAAAAATAATGAAAACAATAATAATGATAATAATAATGACAATGATAATGATAATTATAACGATAATAATATTAATAAAAATAACAACAATAATAATGATTGTAATAATGATAATATTGTTATCAGTGTCATCATAGTATATATTACAATTGTCATTACCATTACCATTACCACAATCATTATCATAGTTATTGTCCATATAATCCTCATTATATACAAAATCATCATCCATTTGGTTAATGTCATTATCATTAGCATAAGTATTATCATCACGTTCGCCATCTTTATCAATATCATCATTACCATAACTGCTGCTACATTAAAATCACATATTACACTATATGTCTAACGGAGAGACTTGGACATATGTTGTTGTAAATCTGCAAGTCACGTTGATTAATGACAGTATATAAATAGCCTAATTAGTTTATTAAAAAAGTAATATGTTCTATTTGTATTGTTTGTGGTTAATTAATATTCCAGGACGGGATTAATATGGATGTGTTATTATATATTTTCTTGTTTCATTTACCGTCATTATCAATTGTTGTTGTTATAATCTTTATCATATATTGTTATCATAGTTATCATCATGGCCATTATCATTGGTATTATTATTATCATTATTATTATCTTTATTGTTTTTTATTATTCTTATCATGATTGTTATCATTATTATTATTGCTTTTATTATTGCCATTATCATTATTATTACTGTTATCTTTATCATTATTATCATTATTGTCATCATTATCATCATCATCATTAGTATTGTTGTTATTGATATCATTGTTTTTATCGATACTGTTATTATCCTTAATATTTTTTCTATTATTATTATCATCATCATATTTTAGATTATCTTTCTCCTTCTCGTTATCATTATCATCATTACCATCATTAGTTGTAGTAATAGAAGTATTGTTAATGTCATTATTACTATCAATGTCATTATCAACACAATTATCGTTATCATTTTCAATGCAATTATCGTCGCCATTATCATTAACTTTCTGTTTGGCTATGCAACTTTATCGACGATAAGAGTAATGCAAATCATGCCATTCACAGACAGAAATTGTTAACGTTATAGATTAAATACAGTTTTTATTTTTCATATATTTTTGTTTTCTGTTTCAGCATCCATTTGTCTTATTATGTCTTTCTGCATGTAACTACGTCTGGGTTTATTCCTGCTTATCTGCAAGTGTGTGTGTGTGTGTGTGTGTGTGTGTGTGTGTGTGTGTGTGTGTGTGTGTGTGTGTGTGTGTGTGTGTGTGTGTGTGTGTGTGTGTGTGTGTGTGTGTGTGTGTGTGTGAGAGAGAGAGAGAGAGAGAGAGAGAGAGAGAGAGAGAGAGAGAGAGAGAGAGAGAGAGAGAGAGAGAGAGAGAGAGAGAGAGAGAGAGAGAGAGAGAGAGAGAGAGTTAAAATGCATGAGCTCAAACGGATGTACATCCACGCACATCAAATACCAGTTACGTAAGTGCAAAACAAACAACAGATTGAGGAAAAGCTTTCGCAAGGCCGTTTAACCTTTGTTTTATATGCAATGTCAACCTGAAAGCTTTAGGATTATTCCTTAATTCCATGTCTTTTATATATGGATAAACTTGCCAAAGATACTTCTAGCTAACAATGAATCTAATGGAGTAAAATAACCTGAAGGAAATAAGAAACGTAATTAACATCTAAACGTTTAAAAGCACCTAAGATTAATAGCAACATTACTTATGTTCAATAGACGTGCAAGCTATTAACTGTGTTCACGAGAAATGTTGGCTTTTAAATACATCGAATTACAATGCTGAATGTTAACTATTTTCAGAATGTGTCGGCAATTTGACATGTTCAAGAAAATGATTAGCAATTATGTCCAATAAAAGTGCCACTTGATAATTAGACTATAAACCTAGAAGTACTCTATATTCGTTTTCCTTCATTCCTGTGAAGTTAGTATTTAGCTGAGAGACAGAGAATGATTAGAGAGAGAGAGTCAGAAAGAGTTAAAAAGCTATGGACCTTCTATATAGGTACTGGTGGGCAGAATGATACTTGTATACAGCTTTAATCTTTATTATGGAAGAGTTTACACACAGGTAATAACAAACAAAAAGCGAGACTCGACAGCGCTGGGTGATTCCCGACCGGCGTAGCGAGCGGGTGAGAAGGGGTGGAAGCAGCTGCCACGGCGGGAGCTTGGCGTGGGTTTCTGATCAGAAGCCAGTCGGGACATGGGGCCCTCGGGGATCCACGTGCTTTAGACTTGTAAGCATATAGTTATAGTTATGTATATGCAAAACCACAACGCATATCAGGTTATGTGTACTTATTATTATGATGATAATGACAATGCATATAATGATAATGATTAAGATAGTAATAATGATAATAATGATGATAATAATAATAATAATAATAATAATAATAATAATAATAATAATAATAATAATAATAATAATAATAATAATAATAATAATAATAATAATGATAAATAATAATAATAATAATAATAATAATAATAATGATAACAATGATGATAATGATAACAATAATGATATGATAAGAATAATGTAAAAAGAAGAATAATGAGAACGATATCAATAACAAGGATACCGATAGTAATAATGATAGTAATAATGATAATAATAATAACGATAACAATGATAATGATAATGACAGGATAACAAATATGATAATATTAATGATGATTATCATTAATATGATTATCAATATTTTCATATTTATCACTTGATTATCTTGTTGTTGTTACCATTTGTATATATACTCTCATCGGTATTATCATTATCATTGTCAGCATCATCATCATCATCATCACCATACTGAAAACATTAAAAGACTGTGAATCAACGGTTCATGTTTCGTCTGCGCTAGCAAGAGAAGAAGAAAGAGAAGAAATGAAGAAAAGGTAAAGAAATAAAGAAAAAAAATAGAAGATAATAAAAGAGACGAAAAAATAAGAAAAAAAGAAGAGGAGGAAGAAAAGACGAAAGTTCTTTATAAGCAAGGCAATTAGTCTGATTCATTGTTTCTTGCTTGAATGATGAGACTAAGTTAAATGAAACTCCAATAGTTTATAAATCTAACTTACGGCGTATTCATGGAATGACATTTAGTAAGTTATTATTGTTATTGTTTTTTTCTTTTTTTTCTTGTCTTTTTGAAGTATATCCTTTGTGTATCATATCTTTGAAATGATATATCAGTTCATTTTATTAATGTGTGGTAATTTTTGTATGTGTGTGTAAAATCACTGTTCACCGAGTGATGATATATATTAATAATTGAAAATTATATACACGTAAGAACTTGGAACAAAACAAATACAATCAAATAACATTACTTCTTTGAACATACATCTCTTAAAACGTTGTTTATCCCGTGATTCATTGTTGGGCAGGAATTCCAACAGGTTTTGATTAATGTGTTAGGCGAACACTGTAAAACTGGAGAGGCTTTTGTTAATCATTGTGCAAGGAGCGAAGGAATTCTTTTAAAATGATAAGATCTTATAAAACTGGTCTAAGGAAATATTAATTATGGAAAACATTTTTAACACTGATTATGCTGCTTTGTTCATCAGTTAAGGTAGGAAAGTACAATTGGCTTATGAAATGAATTAACAATTAAGAGCCTTTAATTTCCTTCGACAGAGGTAACAAACACTCTTCAATCAATGTTGGAGTTACCATGGGACATAAGAACCATTCTTATCTATATATGTATGTATATATATATATATATATATATATATATATATATATATATATATATGTATATATATATATATATATATATATATATATATATATATATATATATACATTGATAGATATATTGAGTCCAGTGATATGAATAATGCTGATAATGAAAGTAATAATAATAATATTATCATCACTGAAGTATCATCATCATAGTTATCATTATCGTCATCATCATTGTTATCATCACCAATATTATCGCTATTATTGTGTTTGTCCTTATAACTATCAATATCCTTCTTCATATTCTTATCATCATCACCATCATCACCATCCCCATCACCTTCACCATCATCGTCATCATCATCACCATCACTATCACTATCACCATCATCATCATCATCATCACCATTAAAATCCTTACTACTATTACAATCATTATTATCCTCCTCAAGAATGAGTCATTGCGATCACCACTGAACAAATGAGATGAAATTAATCTGATTCTTCTTGGC
>NW_020872437.1:1152151-1161146 GCF_003789085.1 Penaeus vannamei
CGAAGGGATTTGGTTTCTCTTTAAGGGATTGCATTATCATTATTGAGCAATTCGCGGATGGTGGCCGGACAAACATTTTTGATTTGGACTGCTCATAATAGTCACCTTTTATAAGCATCTCCTGGGCGATCCTGGCTGAGATGTGTGTTCTTGGCCCTAGTTTCAGGCATCACAGAAAAACTGAATCTCATCAGGTAAATTCTAGGTATTATATCAAAACTACTAACTACTCTCATACCAAACCAAACAGCCAAAAAATCACAACCATTCTGGCTCCACGTATATGTTTGATATATATATATATAGTATTATTATATATATTATATATTATATATATAGACATAGTATTGTTATAGTTGTATGTATGTATGGTTATGTTGTTATATATAGTATGTATATTTTATATATATTATTATTATTGTTATTATGTATATATCACACAACATCATATAATATGATAATACTGATATATTATTATATCTACATATATTTATTTTAGCTTAATATATACATGAGAGTGAGGTCTTTTATATATCATGGTATATAATATTTTATATTAGTATTATTAAGTTCATACATACGTATACGTCAATAGTAGACGACACACATTCCGATTTATATCTCACTATATGAGAAGTCATTGGGAAAATACGAAGTAGAGATCCATAGTCAATACTAAATCCGAGAGAAGAGCAGACAAAGAAGAATAACAGAAAGAGAGAGAGAGAGAGAGAGAGAGAGAGAGAGAGAGAGAGAGCAGAGAAAGAGAGAGCAAGCCAGGAGACGAAGAAGCACGACGAGGAAGAGAGAGACGCAGGAGAGAAGAGTCGAATCCAACATAAGCACCCCACACACCAATGTCACCAACTGACCACAGCAAACAGACACCAACCAACACTCGAAGCCAAACACACACACCACACCACACGCATTCCTAGGCCACAACACAACACAGCAAACGCATCGCACCACAAAGCTAAACCGTTATATCGCAGACAGGATTAGCGAAGACAAGAGGCATAATTAGGAACTATGCATTACAGAGCTGAACTGTAAATATATGCGAAGATGTAAATATCTTTTTTTGGATAATTCATTATATTTCTGGGGGAAGAGAGTACCGATGCGAGGGAGGACGGTGAGTTCTCAAAACGAATTGATGAGTGCCAATAGAGAGGCCGCCAATGTGTGTATCTTGTAGATTGCAAAAGTGAGGGGGAGCTAGTCTGTCAAATATAAAAATGAAATCTAAAAATGATACAAACGGCGAATGGAAGGATGAAAGTACTGCTATGTTACAAATGAGGGGGAAGGAGAGGTGTATGAATAAAGATTGAAAAGTGACTGATGGAAGGTGATATAATCTTATACTTGAGAACTAACACTTGAGTGTAATATATCTTGTATGAAGTGATACTCTCCAAGGGTATTGTAATGTTACCATAGGATTATTGATTTATAAGTCTTTCACTCACGCCCTTAACATAAGATATTATTTCTATGGTTATCATTTACATATTTCATTTACAACACTTCACCCATTCACACTACTAGAGCACAGCATACATATAGTTATTATTCTTATGTATATAGCGTTAAAGGCTTGAGTGATAGAATTTACTTTTACAAATATAACATATACAATGGTCATCACTACTTTGATTACATAGTATATATTTGCCCACTATTTGTTATATGGTTCGCTGTCTAATGGGCGATTGAACTCAGTCTCTATTACGAACGGTTCACATTTTCATACTATTACAGAGGTTTACGTGACATACTGAGAATCGCCAACGATAAGAGAATATACGGAATGACTGCGAGATAAGATGACATCGCGCGAAAAGTTAATCCAAACACTGAGCATTAGGTCTTTCTCTAATTGTAACCTTCTAGGCGCCATTTTGTAGAGTGTACATACAGGGCAACGCCCTAACTGGAAGGAACGTAGCAGTGCCCTGGGCCATTAGGCCTTTTATCAAAGAATGGCGTATTTCACGTGTCAGGTCTACCATGCATACCTAGCCACAACAGGAGGAACGCGTGCCAGTCAAGAGTGGCGGGGAGGAGAGGCAGCAGATATAACCATCTACGGCCACTCCGATCGTATGTATGCCGACGTTATGATCCTTACAGCCTCCCATTGACTGGATTCTAATAGCGAGCGAGCGGGACATCAAAACAATTAACAACCAGGCCACTAATCGTGGTAATACAGTCACCCGACGGAAACACACCATATCACGAAACTTCATCTTGTAACTTAGAACAAGGGACATCACAACAAAGGATTTTTAAACATATCAAATGATAATAGTATGATAAATAATGGATGGAGATGAATATAGGTGGATAATGACGGATCAAACAACTGAACTACATTACAACAAATGATAATGATAACGACAATTGGTAATTTAACACATTGATTCACGCACCTACTAGCGAGCTAAACCCAACCCCACACACACACACATGCCACGACACATAAACAGCTCCATATATTCACATAACATTCAGGTTGAAAAACGAAAATGAGTTATTATGGTATAAATATGATGATAATAATTGTCACAAATGATATCGCCTCATAAATGATAATAGCAACAATAGTGCATACGATACACGACCAGACAATTATTAGATAGCAATGAACTAATCATAACAACACACAACATCAACACAATTATGATGAAGTTTTGTAAAACTAATAATAACCAATGATAATCAAAGTAAAATCAATGTACCAACGCACAACAAACGATTAATGAACATAAACACACCATAAATCGAAACCATACGGCAACTACGATTGCGGAACAGCATGAAAACATAACAAATGACACGCTACCGATATAGATTACGATGAAGATGACGATAATAATCAACAACGACAACCTACACGAGAAAAATAGATAATGACAAATCGATCAAATGATGATTACGACTGAGATAAGATAAAACACACTAGACATACAATGCAACAGCACAACTAATACTAGCACGAGCACACAACACGGACAATGCAGCGCACACATAAACACACACACACACACATGCACGCACAACTTAAAACACACACACACACACATGCACGCACACATAAACACACACACACACACATGCACGCACACTTAAACACACACACACACATGCACGCACAGTTAAACAACACCACACAAACACACACACAAAGAAACACACACACACACCACACACACACACACACACACACACACACACACACACACACACACACACACACACACAGCGTCGTCGTCGTTGTGTGTGCCCGACGCGGCTAATAAAATAGTAGTCTGCGTTGAAACTGGGAAGTAGCTGCGGCTTCCCTCTCGTGTTCACCACCGTTTTCGTCTGGTTATCATGATATATTTATTGATCATTCTATCACATTAGGTTATCCACTCATTACCATTTTTATCATTTAGTTTAATTTCCATTATCCATTTTTCTGTACTCAGTAGTTTAAGTGCTCATGCTTAATATATAAATTAATATGTTCATGCGTATACGTATCTTATTTTATCATAAATAGAATTAGTAGATGTGCAAAATTATCTTTATATTTAAAATAAGGGTGACTGGCTGGCTGGACTGCTATAGGTTTATCATATTTAATTGCCGTTTAACAATTTATTAATTATATTCCACATACATCACTCGTGCCACAAGAAAATGTTCGGTGACTGTTTCTTTCGTGCTTATATCAAAACCATCACAAAATACAGAGAATACTTAGCTTTTGATTACATTTACGAATTCTAGGGGGGGCGTCTACGGGAGCGTGCGTCCAGCCAGTCGTGAGCGTGAGCGTGAAATCCGCGCCCCTGAAAATCACACACAGGGGGCACGACCTAGAATGACTCTGATTGGCTGGAGCTACACGCCCGTTAACCTGATTGGCCCACGCGAAATTCGGGGGCATATCTTTCAAAGGTAAAATAAAGTGAAATGAGATACTAAAAATAAAAGCGGTGAAATGTGGCAAGGCTAAGTACCTTAAAAAAACATCTGAGATAATTGATAAAAAGAATGTATATATAGTAAGAAACAAAACTCAGCGAGTAAATAAAATAGTTACCCCCCAAAAATAAAAAGAAAATGAATTGCGATTCTTAACAGAGAATGGAAGTTAAGGAGGTATTTGTATATTTTCATGTTAGATATTTCCGTATGTAGAAACTCGGAGCCTGGTGGACCTCAGGGTACACTACAATTCATCCACGGGGCGGGAGTCGCGAAGCTAGGCGGAGCGACTCAAGACATCTTTGGCACACATCACTGAGAATAGTCTGAATCAGGTTTGTGAGTGTTGTGTCATTACATAGTTCTGTGGGAGAAATCAACAGATAAGCATACATTCACATATTTTGAGTGGGTGAAACAACCATGAAAGAACTGCCAAAACTTTAACTTGTGCCAACTGAGGGATTTACAAACTGATTTCTTTTCCTTTTTATTAAGTTAAAAGAACAAATCAAATGAAAAAACTAAAATGAGGTAAGTGTTTAAAACAAAGTGAGCAAGATAAGACATGACGAAAAACAAGATATAAAATACTCAAAAGAAATATAAACGCTCGTATAAAAGTAACCTAAAAACTTTGGAGTTCACTCACCTTCACGACCATGAACTTAACATTCATATACAATTACTCATGCACTCGCACCTTTCACACAGCAGGAGCAATACTGATGTATACCAATACCATATTTCGATTAGATACGAAGAAGTCCATTACCATCACCGCTCCCATTCTCACTGTCTGTAAGCAGTTCACTCGATTCTGGGTGCAGCATCAAACTCAAAGTTCACAAGTGGATACGGCAACTGGTCACCCTCCTCTACAAAGTCTATCTCTGATGCGGGAACAAATGGCCTGAGCTGATTCGCATGGACACGCATAGTACGATGAGGTTGCTGCAGTTCCAAAATGTCATAAGTAACAGGACCAATCTTCTTTAGAACTCGAAAAGGCCCCTTCCATCGGCTATCTAAGGCTCTGGTACTACCTTCTACCTTACGTAAAACTAAGGATCCTTCATTTAGGTGCAGAGGTTTCGCCTTCCTATCGTAATATCTCTTATTGGCTTCGCGAGTTTCTAGAGTTGTCTTTATCGCTATACGGCGAGCATCAGCAAGACACTTTACCATCTGCCCCTCATCAATAGTCTGCAAATTTGTCAGGCCGCGAGGAAAAAGTGCCATTCTCCCGGTCAGCAGGTACAGAGGCTGATCACTGGTGGACCGATGGATGGCCGAGTTAAGGGCAAAGCGTACGGCGGGCAGGTGAATAGGCCACTGTGAAGGTGACTGTTGTACCAGGGCGGCAAGAGCATCCTTTACTACTCTGTTGCTCCTTTCAACTACACCATTTGACTGCGGATGGTATGCAACAGAAAAGGAGTGTCTCACCTCTAACTCCTTCAATAGTGAACGCCACTCATCAGACGAAAACTCTAATCCATTATCTGTGTGGAGTTGGGCTGGAGGACCAAACAAGGTAATAAAATGGTCAACAAAGGCTTTTAAAACCCTGCTTGCGGATTTATCCCTAAGGGGTACCAACTGGAGATAGCGTGTATGATGGTCAATAATGGATAAAACGTATCGAAACCCTTGTGCAGATCGGCGAAGGTCCATTAAATCTGCGGAGACCATTTCTAAGGGAGCCTTAGAAGGTGGATGTCCTTGCATAGGTGCTCTAACCACGGGAGCCTTGCGACGCTGGCAAGTTTCACAGCTCGCAACATATGTTCGTGCCAAGTGAAGCATGTTTGGGAAGAACCAGTTATTACACAAGTTCTGATATGTGCGTAAAGCTCCTGGATGGGCTGCCGTTGGAGGTTGATGAGCCAGGTGTAATGCCTGGTTACATAATTGGTGTGGAACGTAAATCTGTTTAACCACTCGATCCGGAAAATGACGAAGGTGATATAGTACTCCATCGTATAATTCGAAGTCGCTTATAGCTGCTGGCAGACGAATTTTAGGCAATGACTGACGTCTTTCAAGCCAGGCTATCAGATCTGTACAGACGGGATCCTGTAGCTGCTGTTCTCTCATCTGCTGAGGCCAAGGTTGTGAGGTTGGGCATCTGATGTGGTTGCGGTTCTTGCATCTGCTGATCCTGCACTGAAGGGGGTACTTCCAGCAGTGGGGTATCAGGATTGGGCTCAGGGTCAGCAACAGAGTTTCCTACAGGGCAAGCATAATCAGGAGATCGGATGGGCTCTCCTGGTGGTCTAGACAGCAGGTCAGGGTAATTACTGGCCCCTTGCTTATAATGTAGAGTGAATTATAGTCAGATAGCTCATGAGCAACCTACTTAGCCTCGTACTCTTGGTCTTTCTTGAAAAAACGTATGTCAGTGGACTATGGTCGGTCCAGACAGTGAAGCATCTACCATATATGTACGGGTCGAAGATTCTAATAGCTTCCACGACTGCAAGGGCTTCCAAATCAATGATAGGATAACGAGTTTCTGTTTCCTTTAATACCCTTGACCAATATGCAACCGCATGTGGCGTCCCATCTGCTTCCCTCTGGAGTAGAACAGCACCAAGAGCCTGACCGCTAGCATCAGTGTGAACTTCAAATGGTCGATCAAAATCTGGAAGGCGCAGGACAGGTGCTCTAACCAAGGCCTCCTTCAAAGTGTCAAAGGCCTGTTGAGCTGCATCTCCCACTCGAATTTCACATTCTTCTTTGTGAGTTGGGTCAGCGGTTTAGCAATAGTGGCAAATCGTGGAATATGCCGCCTGAAAAATCCACATGCACCAAGAAACCTACGGATGTCACGCTGATCTGGGTCGTTTCATGGCAGCAATTGCTAGTACCTTGTCAGGGTTCGGTCGGATACCGTCTCTCCCAACAATGAAACCAAGTAGTTTGACTTCCTGTCGAGCAAATTCACACTTGTGGAGGTTAAGTTTCATGCCTGCATTTTCAAGAAGTCCTAACGTCTCTTTGAGATGATTCAGGTGAGCTTCAAAAGACGTAGATGCAACCACAACATCGTCTAAGTAAGCAAGAGTGTGTCGCCCAAGAACAGAAGAGAGAACAATATCCATAGTTCTCTGGAATGTCGTTGGTGCTGTTGACAGCCCAAATGGTAGACGTCGGAACTGATACAGGCGATTCCCATCTGTAAAAGCCGTCTTTGGGCGGTCCTCGGGGTGAACAGAAATGGCCCAGTATGCAGCTCTGCTATCGAGAACGGTAAACCACGTCTTCCCAGATAGAGAGTCCATGAGCTCATCTATCCTAGGAAGTGGATAACTGTCTGGAGTGGTTACCTTGTTAAGACCTCGATAGTCCACACAAAAGCGTACAGAACCATCTTTCTTTTTGACGAGGACGACTGGTGATGACCATGGGCTCGTAGAAGGTTCTATATCACCTTGCTGTAACATTTGTTTTACACTCCTGCTTAATGATTTCCTTTGTGCTCTGCGGCAGTCTCCACTGGCGTACACAGACTGGAACATTGGCATCAGTGTGAATGCGATGTTCAATGCCAGGGACAGTTCCTACAGTGTGTTTGTTCCCTGTGTAGAGTCTGGGAAAACTCCTCAAGATATCTGTCAGTTGAGACTTCTGTTCGCATGTTAGGTGATTAAGGCTTAGTTGTTCCTCTAACAGATTGGAGCCATCGGTGTTAGGCGATGGTGTGGCACTGGCGACATCCAGCTGGGGTTCATTGCAGATTTGGCATGATTCATCAATGGCAGGTGTCTCAGGAAACACAAAAAACTCATCAGGCTCGTAGCCAAAGTCAAGGCACGCATCAAAACTCTCAAACCCATCTTCAATGAATCCATGCTGTTCAATTGACTCATTCAATGCACCCAGTGCACTGCCTCGATAACCAGAATCAGGAGTTACAGCTTCAGCAGTACTTATTTCCAAGGAGCCAAGGTCTTCACAAGACACATCTTCGGGTGGTGAGTCACGTAACTTTGGAGCCTTACCATCAATGGTTTCCTTGAGAGTACCCCCTGAGGGTATCTGAAGAAACTGGGAAGTGGTTTGGAGATCACTAGTTTCTACGAGTTCGGCATAACCCACAATAGTACCAGGACTTAGTTTCCGGGGTTTCGGTTCTGTATTTACCACCCAAATGCTTGACCTCCTTTCTTGAACGGTAATAAGGGTGCGTGGAACGAGCAAACGGGCGCATTTCCTTCAATGACAGCAACATGAGTTTCATCAGGAACACTACGTGAAAGGGAAGCAGCTACAAATCTACCAGCCCTAGGTTCGATTGTTGTTGCTTCAGTCACATGCACAGGCGAGACGTAGCGAGGTTGCAAGGGAATGGAAGACTCCGGAAGCTCTCCCCTGGACTCATGACATGCAGGAACCTCACAACAGTGCGAAGACTCTTCACCCACAAACGTGACTACATGACGGTGACCATCCAACTCCAAGTAACTGTCACTAGAATTCGGCGAAATAAATATAACCACAGGCAATCTCCTAAGCAAATCCATCCCAACGAGCATATCCCCAGGAAAATGAATGCCAGAGGTGATACAGGTCCTGTGCACAAGGTCTAAACCAGGGTGGATGGTAAACTTCAGATCAGCTTCGGCTCAACAGATTTAGGCATCCCGGCAACTCCTTTAAGTGTCCGAGAACTGCGCAACATGCGGATGCCAGGTAGGAGTTTGGCTGCTTCTTCCTTCAGTACCGTCACCTCCGAGCCAGTGTCTATGAAACAGGTTATCTTCCTATCGTTGACTGGCAAGATGACCTGTGGTCGTCCCCTCAATGTCAGCATAGCTTTCTTGGTTGGTGACCTCCCTTGGACTGGAACTGCCGCCTGAGGGTTGGGAGTTTTGACCTGGACGGCTGGTACGAAAGGGACAGGAAGCTAAGAAGTGACCAGGCTCCCCGCATCCATAACACAAGCGCTTGTTGGCACGGCATTCTGACGTATTATGCCCCTCTAGACGATGATATTCAC
>NW_020872437.1:1161246-1178746 GCF_003789085.1 Penaeus vannamei
AACTAAACACCCCCCATTCTCATACACACACAACCCCCGACATTTGACCGACCACGACAATCCCAAAGGGTAAAAGAACAAACTCCATACAACAAAATACACACAAAATCAACACCAAAACGAGTGAACACAGCACACAATCACCACCAAATTCTCACAAACAAAAACAAAAAAAAAACCATACAAACAACAAACAAACACAACACACAAACAAAACACCCACACACAACACAGCATATACCACACCAAACAACGAATACACCCACAAACAAGATAACACCACACAGGATACCAACCACCACAAACAAGATCACACACACACAAGTCACCACACAAACAAGATACAAACCAACAAGATACACGCACAAACACAGATACACACCACAAACCAAAGATACACACAGCAAACACACAAAACACACACACAAATAAATAAACAAACAAAATGCACATAAGCAAATAAATAAAAAACACACACAAGCAAAGAAATAAACAAACAAATTAATAAAATACACAAACAAATAAACAAAACAAACAAATAAAACACAAAGAAACAAAATGCAAACACACAGACAAACAAAGCACACAAATACGCATAAACAAACAACTAAAACACAAACAAACAAAACACACAAAAACAAACAAATAAATAAATAAAACAGACTCTCACTCACTCACTCACTCCCTCACTCCTATGGGTTACACAGATGCACTTTATAAGCATCACTAATGCAAATGAGAGTACTTTGCTTTTGTGAATTAATACTGTTTCTTTTACTTCCTTGCAGATGTCGAAGGTAGCACCCATGCAACTTGGGGCCGCAGATACCCACACCCAGGTGGACCATATGGCGGCCCTGGATATTGACTCCAAACCATTCTCGAAGCGACTCTCCGGCATCATCTGCACCATTGGTAAGAAGATGGTTTACTTAAAGATATCAGCAACAATATTGCCTTTTTTCTATAGAGATTATTTTTTCTTGATTTTATTTGAACCGGCTTGTTACCTGATGATTTCATATGATTTAAAATCAAAAGAAAAATACCATTGCGGGAAATATGTCATACTTAGTATTTGATATTTTATGCTTATACTATTTTTAACGATAATTTACATCCTTTCTTTTCCAGGACCTGTCTCTCGGTCTGTAGAGATGCTGGAGAAAATGATGGAGGCTGGCATGAACATCGCACGTATGAACTTCTCCCACGGCACCCATGAATACCACAGCGAGACCATGATGAATGTCCGTAAGGCAGCCCAGAAGTATTCCGACAAGATTGGGCATTCTTATCCTGTTGCCATTGCTCTTGACACAAAGGGACCTGAAATTCGTACTGGCCTTTTGGAAGGTGTAAGTCTCATTTACTATATATCAAATTGGTAATTCATTAACAAAGAATCCTTGTTAATAACACATGTCTATAAGAGATATTGTGTGTTAATCTGTTGGTCCGTTGCGTCCCACACAGCCATAAATATTGGCATTAGGTTATGCAAGTGGCCACTAGGCTGGGCATAGGGTGCATAGACTAGGTGTATGCAAACACTTGTTTTTGGTGACAAGACAAGACAAAAGTTATTTTGTATAAACCATCTTTTTTTTTTTTTTTTTTTTTTTTTTTTTTTTTTTCTTTTCTTGTTTTTCTTTCTTTCTTTCTTTTCCAATGTCCATATTTGTCTGTTGATTTGCTTTATCCAAATGGTGATATCTTATTTCCCATCTCTCTATGTGAGTAAAAAATATATTTGTTATTTTTGTTATATATCTCAAGGAAATTGCGTCCTCCCTGGGGTTGGCGCTTTTCCAGTCATTACTCATTGGTATTATCTTTCCAACACCCTGGCCTTTGTTCATGACAGCTGGTTCACGTCCCACAGCCCTCAACAAAAAATTTTCATGACTGGATGATCACGTCACCTGGATCCAGGCAGTTAATGCATAATTATTTCCTTCTCTATCTTTGTGGCTTCCATCCTAGTTCCTGTTCCTGCATGTGTTCCTATCCCAATTCCTATTCATATCTGTCCCTGTCCTCTTCCAATCCCTATCATTGTTTCTATCTTCATTCATCTTCCCATTTCTATCCCTACCCTAGTCTATATCCATAACTGTACTCAAACCTGTATCCATACCTGTGCCCATCCCATGCTCATACCCATACCACAATACATTTCCCTTTCTCCTTTCCTCACCCTTTTTCCTTTCCCCCTTCGTCCTCCCTTTTCTGCTTCCTGTTTCTTCTCCCTATTCCTTTTCTTCCCTCGTTGTTTCTTCTCCCTCTTCCTCTTCCTCCTCTCCTTTCCTTTCCATAGCTGGTTTGATTAACGAGCTCTTTTATTGTAGGGACCATCAGCTGAAATTGAATTGAAAGAAGGTGCTACAATCAAGTTGACCACAGATGCCAGTTACTATGAAAAGTGCTCAGAAGACGTACTTTACTTGGACTATGTCAACATTACCAAAGTTGTGAAGCCTGGCAACCGCATCTTTGTTGATGATGGCCTTATCTCTCTTATTGCTAAGGATGTGGGTAAGTTAAGGGTAATGCCTACACATACATTGATTCTGAATCCCTTCTTTATGTAATTGTTTTTAATAAAAATTTTAAGGATTGCTGTACCTAAGGCCACAGCAATTTTTTTTCTTGAATAGCGAGCAAGTCTGGTGATAATGAAATATTGGTGGGAGGGAAAAGAGAAAAGAAAAAAAAAATCCCCAGCACCAAAATAAGACAAGTGTACCTCCTACCTTCCAAAGATCAGAAGTAAAGGAAGGTATCAGTTCCAGCCCCACCTGGAAGAAGTACAATTCTGTCTTCCTAGAAGTCTTCGAGGAGTTGAATGAAAACAGACAAAGAATTCTTTCAACCAGAATTTATTGTTTGGAAATCAAAATAAAACATTAACGGTAGACAATAGGCATGACATGATGCATGAGAGTAAGGTATTTCTGCCAAATATATTTTATTTTTGTTTTGGGGACGGGAGAAACGATACCATACACAATAAATTAGAGACAAATTGATTTATATTTATTTTTTTTGCTTCTTTCACGGACATCATGATGTCAGTGAAAAATTTGATGATTTTTTTCTTGGAAATAAATGTCGGTGGGTCTGCTACTCAAGAAAAAAATTGCTGTGGCCTAAACAGGAAAGTCATTATCAGTACAAAAGATTATAGGAAACAAACTATGCATTTTAAGTCCATAATGTGGATGTATTTATGATTATTTATGATTACTGTTATTTAGTAAAAGTCTTGCTATAATGAAGCTAGAAAAAAGAAATTGGATAAATTGTATAGCTATAATGAAGCTAGAAAAAAGAAATTGGATAAATTATATATTTTGTTTTTGATCTAAAGGCAGTGATTCCATTGACTGTGAGGTTGAAAATGGAGGTATGCTTGGGAGCAAGAAGGGAGTGAATCTCCCAGGTGTTCCAGTAGACCTTCCTGCAGTCTCTGAGAAGGACCGTGGTGATCTCCTCCTTGGTGTCAAAATGGGAGTAGACATTGTGTTTGCGTCCTTCATCCGTGATGCTGCTGGAGTCCGTGAGATCAGAGATGTTCTTGGTGAGGTTGCCTCTATCTTTTTTTTGAAATGTGACATAAACTAATGTATTTATGATCTCCTTTTTTTTTTTTTGAGACATTTTGTGGGTGTAATATTTGATGTATGAGATTGTTTCAGGCGAAAAGGGCAAGAATATCAAAATCATCAGCAAGATTGAGAATCACCAGGGATGCAAGAACATTGATGACATCATTGAAGAGGGAGATGGTATCATGATTGCTCGTGGTGATTTGGGTATTGAGATTCCTGCTGAGAAGGTCTTCGTGGCCCAGAAACAGATGATTGCCAAGTGCAACAAAGTAAGTTCACTTCTTCGAAGGAATAATAGATATACATGTCTTTCTTCTTGAAGAACATGTCAAAATTCCATTCAAATTTGTTCATTTTTGTTCTTTTGATTGAAGGTGATCGTATTCCAACTAAAGCATGAAATTTTCTAGTCATACAAAATGCTGTGAAATATGACCTAAATCAGCTAATAGGAAAGCTGAGACAACACTTAAGCTATCAAGATTTGTAGAATGTTGAATTATTCAATCTAGTATCATTTGTGATGTTTGGTTTCAGAATATTTAGATTTTTTTTTCTTGAAAATAAAATCCATCAACATTATTTAAGAGGTTGAACTTTGTCATTAATGATTTTATTTTTTTTTTATTATTATTTTTTTTTTCAAATTACAAAGTGGTTTCCTAACTCAAAATTTTACTCTTTCCCCACAGGTTGGTAAGCCAGTCATTTGTGCTACCCAGATGTTGGAATCCATGGTGAAGAAGCCCCGTCCCACACGTGCTGAAGTGTCAGATGTGGGTAATGCTATCCTTGATGGTGCTGACTGTGTCATGCTGTCTGGTGAAACTGCTAAGGGAGGCTACCCTCTTGTTTGTGTACGAACCATGGCCAACATTGCACGTGAAGCTGAAGCTGCAATTTGGCACAAGCAACTCTTCACTGAGCTGTCTCAGCAGGTAATGTTGAAGATATGTATTTTCACTTCAAAATTTGGATATGCTTATGCCTTAACCCAGTCACGCCGGGTACATTTTGTAGCCAAAATAAAAAAATCTGGGTGGCTACAAAATCGGCGGGCGAAGCTTCCCGGAGTCTGTCCGCCGCCCGGCCGCGCGCGCTGCTGCGTCGGGCGCAGCCCCGAGACAGCATCACACTGGCGGGCCGCCCGGCAATGTTTATTTTTTCCGGTGTCTCATATATGTGACACCGGGGACGAATGGGTTAACATTATGGAGTATTGTATAAATAGACCTGATAGTAGCTTAACTAGCAAACCAATTTGAGATTGTCTGACTAGCCATATTTAGTTTAAAGAAAGAAAGAATATAGAAGGAGAGTAATAGAGTAGATAATATAGATAGAAAGAAATTGAAAAAAATCCATTGATACACCATTGAGAAATGTTTATGATCATATAGTTGATAACTATCTCTTATATAGAGAAATTACTCTTTATTTCTAGGTCCATCTGCCTACTGACTCAACACACACCACAGCTATTGCTGCTGTTGAAGCCTCATTCAAAGCAATGGCCACAGCTATTATTGTTATTACCACCACTGGTCGCTCTGCTCATCTGGTTTCAAAGTACAGGCCTCGCTGCCCAATTGTGGCTGTAACACGATACCCACAGGTGGCCAGACAGTGCCATCTCTACCGTGGCATTATTCCCATCCACTACACTGGTATGTATTATGGGCACTTAGATATATGTATATATGTTTTAGTATATAAAATACGAATATATTGTTCATAGTACAGGGTGTACTGTTATTTTTTATGCAGTATTGATTTATTGAGGTTAGTAGATCAATAGATTAAAATATTCTAATGTGAATTGAAGGAGTAAAGGTGTAGAGGGAAGAAAGGTGAAAATCCTGATCTATTGAAGTGGTGTAACATATAAGAGTGTGTGAGATGATTGTGCATGTTCTATGAAAACATGATTATATATATATATATATATATATATATATATATATATATATATATATATATATATATATATATATATATATATATATATATATGATATAATATTATTGAACTTACCTACGATGTAATTGTATAAAGTACATACAGATATCATTTCTGGTGTTCTTGTTTATCTTGATTAAATTATGAAGCTTTTCAGACAATATCAGTCTGTAGATAAAGTTGTAAAATTTTATTTATGTGTACTGTACTAGTATGCATTGTTGATATGTACAAAAGAGGAAGAAGCCATAGTTAGAGATTGTTTAGTAACAGAGAAAGAAATTTAAGACCAATTTAGGGATAGAAAAATAGGCAGCATGGCAATCCAACCCAGTATTTCTACATCCAGTCTCTTTCTTCCAATCTCCTTCATCTGTAATCCAGTGCCTCAGAATGGTACGTTTCTTTGTGAGAATTTGCATTTGTCATCCCTTTTCTTTCTTTGATTTTATTGATTTACATTTCATTTTATATTTTTTTTTGCAGTTTACTCTGTGAAGCTTTTAACCTTTGTTTTATTTTTTTAAATGTTTTTATTGAGAAAAGTAGATGTGTGTCAAAGGAGTATTAACATTTATTTGTTTTGTGGTTTCACATTGAATTATTAACTGTTATTATGAACTGCATTTTGCACTAAAAAGTTGAGACCACACACAGTCGGTTGTTTATTTCCTTCTTTTTCTGTAAAATGTTTGCAGCTTCTTATCACCTGCTCCTCTTGTCCAGTTCCTATCTTGGCCAGATTTCTTGTGGAAATAATAAAAAAAAAAAAAAATTATCAACACCTGAGAATTATCTGGATTTGCCATCTGTTCAGTATATATTTTTGAATATTGGCTTAGTACAAAAAGGGTTTCAAATTAGAAGTCTGGTAAAGTTTACCCAGAATTTGTTTTTTAACAGTAGATATAAGTTGTCAATGACTTCCACCTAATGGCTATTGGAGGTGTGTGTCTTGTGTTACAGCACTATAAAGCTTGTACATATGATACAGTGTATAATCAAATGGTGAGTTTATTTAAGAGGAGTAGTTATAAGGTATTTTCAGAACTTTTTTTTTTTTAATGTTAAAGGATAATTTCAGCTTTATCTGACGGCAAATTATTTTTTAAAGAAATATCTATGGGCCTAAATTAAGATGCGGGGTGTGATCATATTTTCAACAAACTCTTGATTGATGAATTTGAAAATCTTTATACTTATAATGATTGTTGTCCTGTGAATGATAATGTACTTTGTATAAACTCTGAATTCTTTCAGATTTATAAAAAGAAATGTGAATTTTTATATCCAGTTTTCATTCTCATCAACTTTTATAATTTTTATATCCAGTTTTCATTCTCATCAACTTTTAACTTCAAATCTGTAGACATTCTCATTTGCTATGAATAGAAAAATGAAAATAAGATACAAATTATACATATTGGCATCATCGTAACTGATACCTTTGACTGAATCAAACTTAAATCTTGAATTCGGTAAAAAGAGTTTGGTTGTAAACTGTAATATGGCTTAAAATGCTTTTTCATGGCTGATAACTATTCCAGATGCCTTGAACTGTGTTGCTTTCAGATTACCTTTAGTGTTATAGTTCCCCTGCCCTTTCTGCCTCCCTCTCTTGAAAACCCAATATCAGTGTTGTGTTTTCCACCTGTCATTTGTCTGTTTTGTGAACTACAGGAGACATTTACTGTTACTGAAGAATCCAAATTGGAGTTATTAGTGTCCTTCGAAAGCTGCAGTGACATACATTGCTTTTCCTTTCCCTCTGGTTTTGGATATTGTATTCGTCCTTTGCATTAGGAAAGATGAACAATAACTGAAGAACTGTTTTTGGATTATTTTTGTTATTGTTAATGATACTTTTTAACAATAGTTATTGGGAAGGGAATTTTTGAAATGAGAATGAACCATAGCATGAGCAAACTTTCATAGCAAAGGGCATTCTTTTGCTTGAAAATTTGAGCTTTATGCCTAGATATCAAACGAAGGCATGTGCATCCAAAAGTGTTTTGTCAGTTTAAACTTTTATCTTCAATATAAGCACCAATATTTTTACATTGTTGCACTATGATTGCATGATTGTAGTGCATTAACATGAACATATCTTTTAGGTGAAAGTTTTAACTAACAAAGCAGTTAATGAACACATTTTTGGACGATTTAGTCAGAGGAGACCTTTGGTTGCACTTACCTTCAAATGTAGAAAAGGGTTTTTTTAAGACATGATATATGAATGTTGTTGTAATTTTTCTTAATTTTTTTTTCTTAATGCAGAGGATGAGAATGGTATGTTCGTTAAATATTGTTTTGGTTGTAGTGTTTATTTATTGAAAAATTTAGATTTTTTGTATTTGCTTGGGCACATTCCATTTTAGATTCATTTGAACATGATTTGCCCACATAATCCTTTGCAACAAATAGTGTGTATTGCTGATTTATTTTTATTTATTTTTTTGGTTATTTATTTTTTATTATATTTTTTTTCTGTATATATTTATGTAACCTGCACCATTTGTGTTGAGTATTTTCCTGTTATATGGACTTTCTGAGAATTTTTAGATGATTTTAAACATGTAAATGTGTTTCCATAATAGTAACCTATATTAGTTGACATGACCAACAAAGTGAATAGTGGGAAAAGATCTTTATATTTTTTTTCATCTAGAGTATTTATTCTTATTTTTGCTTTTCCTTAGTGGTAGGCTCTGAACAATTGGAATCCAAGCAGCACATAGATAAAATTAAATTTTATTAATCCACCTATTATGGATGATGTCCTTTCAAACTGCAGTCATTGAGGAGAAACAGCCTCTCAAATGGAGGCTTAAGGCCTCTATTTAGCTTAATTTCCTAAATAGTAAATAAGGTCGCACTCAACAGCGTAGAGAGTAGATTACCTTCTTGGATCTGGTTGTCACAGAAATCACAATGCCAAAAATACAGGCAGTGGGTTATGTAAGTGGCCAGTCTCCTGGGTGTGTGGCGCGTAGGCCAGGAGCGCGTGAAAACTCCTGTGTGGTGACAGGACTCTGTGCCTGCCTTTTGCAAAGTAATCTGCGTAAACTTAAAAAAAAAAATTTTGCCATGTTTATATGTCTTTTGATTTGATTTATCCAGATGGTAATTGATTATTTTCCTTGCACAGACTCCATATCCTTTCTCTATGTAGTAAATGACTTGGTGCAAGAAAAAAAAAAAAAATTGTTTGAGTCAAATAGCTTATTTCTTCATAATTTTCTTTTTTCCATAATACAACCTACACTGCCAGTCATAGTGGCCAGGAAAATTATGTTGAGCATGGAAATGGCGTCCTCCCTGGAGACGGCGTTCTCCCAGTCATGGCTTATGCACCATACTTTCCACATTTGTTTATTGATGGGAATAATGCAAAAGCCCTTTTCTAAAAGCCAAATGTGTTTCATAACACTATAACCCACTTACGATGGGTGTCACACATTTGGGACACCTGAAATATAAACATTACTGGGCATCCTGCCGGTGCGACACTAGATCAAAGCTTGCTCTCTAATTTTGTTGCCTGTGGTTGGCGGCACATGGGCAGGTTCCCGGACTCATACGCCTGCCGATTTTGAAGCCACCTGGAAAACATTATTTTTTGCTTGAAAATTTACTGTCGCTAGTAGATTAAGAGGTTTATGCATTCATGATGAGTCTTTTCCGTCACCCTGGCCTTCGTTCATGACAGCAGGTTTTCACATCACCTGGCCTATGGCCATTTTGTCTGATGATGGCATGTTCACTTCACCCGGCCCTCGACCCAGAATTTTCCATGATGGGAATTTAATACCACCTGGATCGAAGGGGTGAAGTGTATGTTTCTAGTGCTTCTAATTTTTCATTTGAGAGGCAGACTGTATTTGAAACCCAGTACATGGATTGGTATGGTGGAGGGTAGTCCTGTTGTGAGTGGTTAGAAATACTGAAGGGGATGGAGGATGAAAGATTCATTTGTGAAAAAGTATTGGAATAAAGATTATTGGGAAAAAAGTATTTTTGATGAACTTTTAAGTTTAACAAGAGTATGTTCATATTGCCCCCAAAATATTAGCTTTATTGAATGTGAATGATTGAATGAAAAGTAGTTTCATTAAAATCTTGATGATTATGAAAAAGAAAATTCAGCTAATTTGCCATTTTGGTGAAATTAATAGGTTTAGGCAAAAAGTAATGCTTAGTTTGCTGCTTCCAAACAAATGTGAAAATTGCATTTTATTGTTTGTGAAAGAAAAAAACTTTCCCACTGTTTACTTGTTTAGGTTTGTATCTTACTGGTTTGACACATCTCTCTTATGTGCATGTTACATTATTGGAAAACCTGCTAATGCTAATAATCAACTGGTTGATGATTGTGTGTGACACTTATCCTTGTGGTTTCATTTTATACCGTGAGTGGATTCTCAAGAATATAGTATTTGTGTGGTAGAGAACTAACTGTTATAAGAGATTTTTTTTTCTTCTCTTTTCTTTTTTTCTTTTGTGAAATTAATTTAAACTGACCAAATTTTGTTGTCACAGCTCTTATTTTTATCCAGTGAATTAAACGATATCATTTACTGAAGGTTCCTATATTTAGTGTTATTGTTTTGGCTATAGATGTCACTTTATAATGATATTGAAAGGAAACAAATCTCTTTAAAGAAAATGAGGCATATAGGTGACTTATAACTATTATTATTTGGAATAGGAAATTTTGATTAAATGATTTAAAGTTCATTATAATTCTGATGCAGATTTGCAGCCTCTGGAAGACAGGCTTAGTTAATATATGTGAAACAAAGTTTATATGGGAAAATCTCAAGTTAGATTAGCATCAGTATTTCTCAGACTGTTCTTGCATATTTTAGGAAGTTTGCAGGGATCAGATCATCTGGCAGTATTTTGCATATAGATGCAGATTGAAAAATTATTTTGGATTTTTCTTGCAATGTCTTGTTAGTATCGATGGTTTCACAAAATTCTTTAGGCAGATTGCAAGATTGAAAAGTTATTATTCTAATGATGAAATATATATATATTTTTTTAAGCTTGAAATTGGAAAATAAGATCATCTTTGGGCTGCATTTATGTATTTTCTTTTAATATTGATATAATAATCATGGCTCTTTATTTTCAGCTGAACGTATTGAAGACTGGATGAATGACGTCAATGCTCGTGTAGACTATGCTGTTCAGTATGGCAAGGAGTGTGGTTTCATTAAGCCCGGCGACCCAGTTGTTGTGGTGACTGGCTGGCAGAAGGGAGCTGGCTTTACCAATACCATGCGCGTCCTGTACGTACAGTAATTTCTCAGTTGTGGACTTGACAAGGGATACTAATTGCTTGTTAAGTTAAGGTACTCATTGGGAGTTTTCAAGCTTCTGTTTTATTGCTGTTCAGAGTGCTTGTACAGCTGTCACAAATGCTTATGATCAAAGTCAAACTCCATTTTGTGATGGGTACACTGCATTACTACTAATATCGAAAGTTCTCGATAACCTTATACATCCACTCATGTCTATGAAATATAAAGTTGGCTGAAGATTGGCTAACAAGGCTTCTAATCATGTGGGTTATGGTTTTAAGCTGCTGTTCTTGTTGCCTGTATATAGTATGTCTTGTGAGAATATGAATACACTTAAAACAGCAGTGACTTGCAATAAGATTGTTCAAGAAATTTAGAAAACATTAAACAAGTCCAAATTAAGTTTTACTTGTTGTAGAGTATTGCTCCTGTTAGTATAAAAAAAATTGATTCAATGTTATTGCAAGTACAAGCTGCTAAGTTTTATTGTAGGACAGGTATATAGAAGAACAACAAAAATGGAGTAGAATGTTTAGATGAACAGTCAAATATGGATACCTGGACTTGGTAAACAATGTCGCTTGGTGAATGTACATGTCTGAGTCATTCCATGCAAGTAAAAAAAAAAATAAAAAAAGATAAATATAGATCTGTAAATGTTACATGGTCTGTGAACCATGCCTAGTCACTTGGGGTAAAAACTCAAGTTAAAAGGATATAATTATTCTGTCATTCAATAAACTGCAAATTACAAAATCTAACAGATTGTCATTGCCTTGTTATTCTTTGGTGTTGTGTGAAATTATATAAACATTTTAGGCCAAAATCTAAATTCATAAGATTTTAGATTAACAGAATTGGTATTTTAGATATTGAGACTAGTGTGATTCAGTGTTGTATTTTCTGAAAAAAAAAGTGGAATGCATCCTGCTTGTACTCTGTCCTTCAATGCATTTATTTTTATCATACAGCGTTGTACCTTCAACTGGCCCAACAGCCTCCATTGTGAAACTAGGAGCACACTCATCTGTTAAGTCAGGCCCTGTTAAGTCAGGCCCTCAAGCCAGTGGAGAGCACCAGAGAACTGGAAAGGCTCAGCCAGATATTCCATGGCCGAGTTTCCTTGCGCACATGGGTCCTTACCACCTATGTGCTGCAGCAGTTGCTAACAAGATTTAAGATGATAGGTACTAGTTCAAAAGTAGCTCTATAAGGAGCACATTTTTGACAAATTTGCTCTCACCTAATCTGCTGGGAATGATAATCATAGTTATCCATTCCTGTGTGCATTTTCAATTTTATTTCAGTGTTTGTTGTGCAGTATAATTTATCTAACATGAAATTCCCTTGCCATTATATAATTATTTAGTTTCTTAACTGACCCTCCTTTTTTTCTTTTCTGTTTAGCAAATGCTACTGTGAATTAATACATTTATGTATGTATGCCAGGATTTCACATATGAAATACATGCTTATTCAAGCACTCACACCCACACACACTCATTTTCATTTGCACATATGTACTCATTTTTACTCACACACATGCACACACACACACACACACACACACACACACACACACACACACACACACACACACACACACACACACACACACACACACACACACACACACACACACACACACACCCACACACACACACACACACACACTGCACACACACGCAAACACACGCAAAACACACACCCACACGCAAAACACACACACACAACACACGCACACACACACACAAACACACACACACCACACGCACACACACACACACACACACGCAAAGCACACACCACACACACACACAAAAGCACACACACACACACACGCAAAGCACACACACACACACACACGCAAAGCACACACAACACACACACACACACACACACACACACGCAAACACACACACACACACAACACACAAAACACACACACACACACACGCAAAGCACACACACACACACACACGCAAAGCACACACACACACACACACAAAGCACACCACACACACACAAAAGCACACACACACACACACAGCAGCACACACACACACAGGCACACACACACACACAGGCAAAGCACACACACACGCAAAGCAACACACACGCGCAAAGCACACACACACACAACACACTCACTTCACCACTCACTCACTCACTCACTCACTCACTCACTCACTCACTCACTCTCTCTCTCTCTCTCTCTCTCTCTCTCTCTCTCTCTCTCTCTCTCTCTCTCTCTCTCTCTCTCTCTCTCTCTCTCTCTCTCTCTCTCTCTCTCTCTCTCTCTCTCTCTCTCTCTCTCTCTCTCTCTCTCTCTCTCTCTCTCTCTCTCTCTCTCTCTCTCTCTCTCTCTCTCTCTCTCTCTCTCTCTCTCTCTCTCTCTCTCTCTCTCTTCTCTCTCTCTCTCTCTCTCTCTCTCTCTCTCTCTCTCTCTCTCTCTCTCTCTCTCTCTCTCTCTCTCTCTCTCTCTCTCTCTCTCTCTCTCTCCTCTCTTCTCTCTTCTCTCTCTTCTCTCTCTCTCCTTCTCTCCCCTCCCCTCCCCCTTCCCTTCCCTTCCCCTCCCCTTCCCTTCCCCTTCCCCACCCTCACCCTCTCTCCACTCCTACTTGTACTCATACTCATTCACTCACTCTCATACTTGTACTCTCATTTGTATCGTCACACAACCTCTTATATCTCCATATATAGCAAAGTTGTACATGCACATGCATACATAAAGTATAAATTTCAGTTATCCTGAAAGTGAATATTAGTTTTGAGACTAACAGTATTTTTGTGTCTCATACTGGTCTAAGAAATTTAAACATCCTCCCAAAATTAATTATGTCATAGTGATTTCTTCTTTTCTCTTTAAAACTTTGGCAAAAAGCCCTTTAAGTATTTCTTACTGATGGATTTTAAAAAATGCACATCTCTCTATTGAACTGAACCATTGCATTTGTAAATTGATGAGCAAGTGGTTAAGGTTTCTGTGTAAGCTATCAGAAGGCAGATATTATTATTATGGTGAAATAATGATGCAAGATAATGAAAATACATTAGTGTTATGTAAGATAAAATAGGTAAAGTATAGTAATTATCTTACAAATCCGATTCTGGTATTAGCAACGTTGCTGGTAGTGGATAACATAAAGTAAATTACTGAAGGAATGAGGCAAATATACGGGGCTTGTCTAATATAACTATTACTACACATTTCAGTAATTGTAAAATTGAAATCTTTGAGATGATTTTCAAGGAAATGCAAATGATGGTTTTCTGTATTGAAGCTGGTTATAATTTGATAAAACTTTAAATTATAAGTTTTTCAAAATTATTCAGCTAGACTTATTTAACACTATAAATTATTATTCAGCTGCTCTCCACTTTCTCTATTGACTAACCAGAATAGGTTAACTCGAGGAAGCTCTAGAGTAATTTGTTCTGAGTTACATGATTACGAAGGTGTGATGAGGCCTGTAACTTGCAGCGATATTAATTCTTCTTTTGAGGATTCCTTATGCATTCACAATTTTCAATGACTGTAAATTAGGTAAGTTGAAACACTTGCTTTTATCACTTTGCCTTCCTGTTTAGTGGGCTTATAGTCTGGATTTCAGTTTCTCTCTCTGTCCTGTTTATTGCTTTTCCTCAAGAATATAGTAAATGGATGTTGATTATGCAATGGTTATTGTTATTTTTAAGTAGATGCTCTCTTTCAGAATTGGATTATAGTAAATGCATATTTCTTTGGAATGGATTATTAAAACTTGCATGTCTGTTTTGTTCTGTACATTTTACTTTAGCTAGTGAATTTTATTTATGATTTTATAATTTCTTTATGCATGTATATTTTTAATTACATAAACCAGAGGATATTTTAATATTTATGCTTTTTAGTACAGTTCTGTTAAATGCATATTTTATTTTCCAGGCTGATTTTGTATGTAGTTTAAATTTGGTTGTTTACATTTGGAAAGGCAAAAATGAATACTGAAAGTATCACTTTGTACAGCAGCAGAAAATAGTAAATACCCTTAAAAAGAAGATAGAATAGAGCACTCTTCATGTAAATGATATATGCTTTGTAATGGCTAAGTGTGGAGTGATTATCTTTTAAAATGTTTTGATTCAAATATGCAATCCCATGGGTTTCCAAGGTTTACCACTCAGGATTGCCAGTGTGTGGACGTACTTTTTATGAGACTTGTATTTGCAACACATGCTCCCTACTTATGTTGGCAAGTGCTTTGAATACTGATTGTTCTCACACTGGTATTGCTGAATAATGACATTGGAATTGAAGGGGACAGTACATGGATTTTGTAGGGGAGGAAGAATTTATTTTTTTAAATTTAAATGTAAGTGACAGTTACTCCAAAATTAATTTAAATGACGTAGATTAAATAAATGTAATAAAAACAATAATAAATATATAAATAGGTTTTGATCCAACTGAAGTGGATATCATGATTCTAGATGGTATGCCCATAGGAACAAGTGCCTCTGTGAGTACTTAATTATCGGTTCCAGCATGTTCCCCACTTTCCTATACTGCTTTTTAAGGGGAAGGGGGGGTGGGATCATTCATTAGTGTGTGAGGATTAGGGACTCTGATAGATTTTTCTTTTGAGAGGTTTACTCTGGGGATTTGTTCCACAAATCATACTAGTATCAAATTGGTACCATTAGCCAATATCAGGATTAGATGTATTCATTATATATTCGTAGATTATTATTTTTTATTTATTTTTTTTACCAGGAATACCACTAGATAATCCAATTTTTGTAGACATTGTCTTAAAAGATTTTTGGAAATATGGGGATATTCAAAATAAAACTAATTTATTTTTTATACTTTCCAGGATTGTGCCTTGAAATGTGAGAGAAGTTGTGACAATGAGATAGCTGTGTGAACCAAAGTAATCTCCCGTGTTATAAGCCAGTAGTATCCACTGTATTTCTAAGTTGTCAGGAAATTGCCTGCAGCAATTATACAATAAACATAATTGGATGAACTGTTGTGTCATTTCCCTCGTCATCAACCTGTATTTACCTATTATTATTATTTGGGGGTGGGGTGGGGGTCAATTTGCAGCCTTAGGCCTATTTATTTATTATTTACTGAAAACTTTCTGCCACATTGGCATCTACGCCACTAGTTCCCAACCCTTTTTTAAGCCTGCACCTGTTAAAATTTTTTAGTGTCTTCCCACCCTCTTTGAATTTATAGCTTATTTATGGATAAAGGTGAAGAATTTGTACTAAATTTGCTCAAAAGAAAATATTCTTTTTCATTTGCTAATATGTTAACAAAAATCAGATTTTTAAAATAAATCCTACAAAAAATAATCACTTGCTTGAAATATCTACATGTAAAAATCAAAGAATAAACTTTAAAATGTTTACATAAAAATTTTCAATTCAATGGCTCTCTTCCCGTTTCTTGATTATTAATAACAAATAGATTAATTGCTTGTCTTCAAGATGGACACCTTGCACCCGTTAGAAATGCTACATACACCCCCAGAGGGTGTGAGCACCCTTGGTTGGGAAACCCTGATCTAAGGTCATTAGTGGCCTATGCAAAACATAGCAATAGGGTGAGGCTTGGGGGCAAAGCCCCCAGTTAAAGAAAGGTCTTACAGCAAAAAGGTAAAAATAAAATTTTGAGTTAATTAGGATAAAATATGTTATATGTCAAAGGTTGTAGAGTGCTGTATGTTGGTATGGTAGTGAAAATGGTAAAGAAGGAATAGCAAATTGAGTACAAAGGCCATTCTGGACTGACACAAAACCAGCCTTTCATCCTTTTAACACAGCCCTCACACTTTAGAAAGGTGGAGAAGAAAAGGCCAATGGTTAATGGTTAAAAAGCAAAATAAATGTGCTAAACATCTAAGGTCATAAAGCACTATAGGAAAGTACAGCAGAGTGGTGAAGAGTGATAGTTATGCATCTAGTATCTATAGTAATATTGAAAGGTTAAAGATGGGTAAAGGAGTTGAGTGAATGGGTTACAGAGTTTAGGTAAGGGATTAGATCAAATGAAGGATATGTATGCATCTGAGGAAGAACAGGCTGTCAAAACAAAGTGTGGGATTCTCTATAGGTTGGGAGGTTGGTGTAGGGAGGATAGGTGGGAAAAACAGGTGCGGGCTGTAGAAAAGCATAGACAGGACCATAGAATGAGTGGAACAGAAAGGGATATTACAAAGAAAAGACCAAGACCTACAACAGGCATGGGATTGGGGGGGGGGGAGATTAGGCCCATTTCCTGCTCCAATTATACCCAACTTTTTCAATTTCATCAACTGGTTTATTACCTAGAAGATTCTACATTCCAGTTTTTATGGTATTTACATCTTTCATGTAGGTGAAGAAGCTTAGATGAAATAAACAAGTTTGTTTTATTAAAAAAATGTTTTCTAGACCAACTCATACTTCAACAATTACAGGAAACGATACAAAAAAGGTGCAAAGATTCTTCAGTATTTAGCAATAAAGTGACATTACATAATGTCTAAAACCATAACATATCCAATCTTTTTGAAACCTCAAACTTTAATTCCATCTTTATTACCATAAGTATTTACTAGAAACAAAAAAGAAAATGAAAAAGTAAAA
>NW_020872437.1:1183746-1188746 GCF_003789085.1 Penaeus vannamei
AAATGAGTGGGGTATTTCAGTATTTTGTATTAATGAATAATTCATTCAATTTAAAATGAAATTTTCAGCTTAAAAAAAAGGGAACCTATAGGCCCAAAAAATCATAATCTAGCCCTCCAACTAATGCACCATAATGCTAAGTTCACCTCATTCCCTTCTTTTTTTCATCTTTCTACACTTTTCCTATTGCATGTTACCCTTAAGTGTAACATTTTGGTAACAATTATTATCTAAGGAATATTCTACAATAATACCTTTTGGAGGACTCTATTCCTGGTGTAGAACTTCAAGATGGACAACATTTTTTCCCTTAATCTCTACACTTAGGGTAAATACCAAAATATTACCCTGGTAATTGCATTGGCTTTTTCACATTATGGTTTTCATTTACAACATGATAATGTGACTTTCGTGAATGGCAGCATATGGAAATGTTAAGCTGACAGAATCTAAGATACTTTTTCTCTATAATGTTTCCTTTGAAATAATTATAAGCAAAACAAAGAATCCACCATGTATTTACGGCAGGTGTGAACAGACACGCGCCATGCGGGAAAAGCTTTGCCAAGTCTGTTTGACACTCTCTCCTGCCGTAAATATAAGGAAGATTCTTGGTTTTCCTGGGCGGGGGTTGGGGGGCAGTAGCATCCCCATGGGGAGGTTGCAGGGGGCATAGGCCCTGCATTAGACAATATACTAACTGATTCTCTTTATATCATTTACATTTTACCCTTTAATTTCCCTGGTACCTCTCATACCCTCCCCATCTATCAGGGCCAAGAATATAGTGGGTTTGGGGGGTTTCTGAACAGTAATTTCTTTATATCAGGAAACTACACGGTGAGAGGAATCCAATGATACCGGAACCGCCGCGATCCATTTGGTGGATGTATTCTAGAAAATTATCAACAGTGTCTACTGGGGATGAGAGAAGAGCTCTCCATCAACCCTCCCCTTGGAAAGCCTGATAGCCATGAACTTGTAGAAAAAATTGAGACACAGAGATGGAGACTTAGTACTATCTCTGGTGAGTGTGTTTGTATAGTAGAATGTTACTGAACTTTGTATAAAAGCATAAGCCACAAACTTAACATTAATAAGTTTTGAGGCAAATGCCTCTGATATGAATGATACAGGCTCTGAGCTCCACTATTTGAGAGAAGATTGACTGCAGAAAGGAAGAAGTATCCATGAAATCCTCACCAAGATTTAATGGATTATTTTTTTTATTATGATAATTGGGACTTCCCAGACAACATTTATATCCTCAGATTTATTTTCCTGTGACGAGAATGAATCTGATGATCATTTCTGTAGCAATCACAGCTGACAATCTTGATGTGTTAAGTTCTATTAGCAGGGGAGGGCATGAAGTATATCTGGGAAATTATGGGGTAAAACAAGCTTAAATAAGAATAGCAAACAGAAATGTGTAAAACTAGCACAAAAAATGGTAAAAATCGGCTAATGAAACTCTACTGACGTATCCGCCACCTTTGAAAGTACACGCACCAACGCACCCGAGTTCAGAAAACTATGCAGGAATCCAACCTATCTTTCAGCAAAATCTACGGGATTTCACACCTTCCAACCCCCCCCAAAACGTCCTGACCCATAACCCAACCTAACCTAACAATTTATGGTGCCGTGATTAGGCGTGCCCTTTGGGCACTGCCCGAGGGGAGGGTTGATGGGGGGCAAGCTCGGAATATATAACAAAATAGAGCTACATACATACTGTAAACAATAAATCAAATACCTTTATATATCAAAACACCGAACTGTCAATTTTTTATTACGGTCTTTTTCTTCTTCATTTCCACTGTATAGTCTTAAGAACAAACTAGAATCAACGTAACATCAAAAAAGAAACATTTCTCATTGGTCTCCTGTCACAGGCTGCCTGGGAAACGTCCTGTCAAACCTGGCGGCAGAGACGCGAAAAAGCGCGTGCGCAAAAGGTTGTTCTGACTGATTTCCTTAAATCACTGTCTAATAAATCTTGAAACAAGAAAATGAGGTATAACAACGTTAACAAAGGCCTTTGAAAGGATATATGTAGAACAGCAGACACTGATAATTAACCAAATATCATTTTGACAACAGAAAACATTTTATATTATAGAAGAAATAGTGTATCGGATATCGAGTTTGTACGCATTGCGTGTTGCGAGTGTTTACTTTGCTGGCATTTCCTTCGTTCTCCATTGCTCAAAGTTTGGCCCATCTTGCTGATTACACAGCCTTTCTATTGTTGTCGGTACACAAATTTTGGCTTGTCTTTCATATAATTAAAGTTTTTAAGCGATGTTTAACTGGTATTTATAATATTTAGACATTTACAGGTTGCTAATGACATCATGCGATCCCCCCCTACCTCCCCCCAAAAGGAGCCTCGTGAACTCAATTTTACCCTTCCTCCTCCCCCACCCTTTGGTACAGTCTCTGCAAGGGTGTCTCGCAATTGGTAACAATTACCCTTTTTTTATACTCAATTCCTGATTGTTATCCACTGTCAATTTTCCTCATGTATACCCATTATTTTCGATTTGCGCACCTTATGCCATAGATGAAAAGTGTCTTATCTTACATCAATGTAACCATTCCATACTTTTTTTCCTACTCAAATCCTGATTGTTATCCACTGAAAATATTCCATTTCATGGTATTTGTGGTGGCTCTACTAAATAATCAGCTTCCGTTATAGATTACTGAATGGGGGGGGGGGGGGGTAAGACAACCTGGCTACAAGCTCCCAGCTGATGTGGATGCCCCGTCATTACGAAATATTTCGCTATTTATGTATATTGATATTACCAACCGTAGATATAAATGAACTCAAATTTGTCAAACTTTACTTAAGACCCTATATGTGTATCCATAAATTGTAAAGAATAAACATTTTCAATCCATATATACTATGTTGTCTTCGATTGGAAACAAACTTGCTTTTCAAAACAAATGCCGGAAATAATTTCTCCTCACCTGTGACCATTGTCTCATCGGGAATCTCTTCGATGAAACATTTTCTTTCCGTTTCACCAATGTGGAAGTACAGGCCCTCAGAAAACGCACAAAAGACGCCTAAAATAAGGCATATTGAGAGAAATGTTTTGGACGTCATCTTGCTTTCCCTTCTCGACTGACAACACCGCTGCTTCAAGCGAGATGTCGCATTGGAGTTAAAAGGTTTTAAGAATCAATAAATGTATATCCTATAGTTACCAATAATTTTTTGTACAAATTTTCATTTTCCATGTATAACTATAATTGTTAAATAGATTAATTAAGAAGGCAAAATTGATTTTATACTGTAGTTTCTCGTCTTAAAATTAAAGTATAGATGAAAGGATTTTGTCTGACGTGTACAATGTCATCGACGTATTTCAATGCCACTTGGCTAACTTTAATACTTGAAGAAATATCTGTAGAATATATAATATTTTAAAAATATATTTCCAGGTTTCAAGATTTTATTTCTATGGACCGATTTCACATTACTAACCAAATTAAATGTAGGTGAAACTTTCAACCGAAATATAAGCGCATTCAGGACCTACTTCTCGATCCTATCCCCGGAACTGATAGGTTGCATGTAAACAATGTCTGGTATTCCTCCTTGAAGCACCAACATATGCCAATATGACTGATGTTACAGTGTATATGGTTTTAGCCACGGTTGTGGCAGTCATCCTTGGTGCTCTCGCTTTCTTCCAGCGAGGACGAGGGAAAGGTAGAGTGTCATGTGCAAGTGATGAGATTTGATGTGCCATATGTTATTGCCTCATGACTTTCATTGCTTTTGAAGTTTGTGAAGAAATATTGTAATTCTGCCATAAGGATTTAGAAGCTTACAGATTTAAGAAGTATAACTAATATTTCAAAGACATTTGTCTTTTATGCAATCATTGATCTGTAAAATATGTTATACCTTTTTCTGCAGCTTATTTTTGTTATATGTACCAAATTGTGTTGTTTGAGTATATCATTAAAGACATAAAAATAGCTCTACTCTACCTCGCCATTAATGTGTGGAGTATTCTTTGTTTACCACTGTAGGAGTTACAGGGGGCACAGTGCCCCACAATAGAAAATATAATGATTGATTCTGCGTGTATTACTTGTATACTAGCCTGCAATTTCCCTAGTAGCTCTCATGGCCTCTTCTGCTATCAGGGCCACGATTGTTAATGGTGGGGCTTTCTGATGCATAATATCAATATATTTGGATAGTAGAGAGTGAGAGGACTCTATCAATACTAAAACTGTCACAATTGGTTATGAAAGGTATTCTGAAAAATTGCTGTCATAGGTATGGAGGTTGCAACAATTGCCCATTAGTATGCCACTGTCATGGTAGCCATTAGTTGAGGCTTTAGTGGTTCTCATGTTGATATAACCCCTTTAAGGAGAGTTAAAGGGGTTAGAGCCCCTAGAAATTGCTCATAAGTCAATACCTGTAATTCGGACTATAAGTAGTTAATGTCTACAGCAATCTATTAACATTCACTTGATGTGGCACTGTTTCAAACACCTGCCACAGAATTTAGTACAAGAAGTTAGTATTCTGATTATTGATTAATGTGGTCATGCACCATTTATTAGCAATGGTACAGGTTCTCATGACTGAAAAGGTATAAAGAATAACAGGAGAATTATGGAAAAAAAGGGATGGGTGGAAATGGTAATACTCCTATAAGTTTCCATTAAATCAAACAAATGTATTGGGTATTGCTATTAGTCCAGAGAACACTGAACCCTCTTGTAGATGTGACAGTCATCATAGTAGTCTAAATAGTAAAATTGAAGTTTTTACTGCAAACATCTATAATAATCAAACAATAGATGAAATACTTGAAGGTTAATAGTATTGTTTCTCAGACCAAATTTCTAAAGATATGGAGATTTATTTTATAGAATATTAGATTTTTTTCTACTCTATATTACATATTTATATCTTAACGACTTGACAACTCTATCTTTCAGAAGAAAAAGAAGGA
>NW_020872437.1:1198746-1203746 GCF_003789085.1 Penaeus vannamei
TCTTTTATTATATATATATAAAATGTCTATAAATTACGCCGTCCATTAAATTTACCGATATATTTTTACTACACCCCCTTTGGTGGGTTCGATTGTTAGTTTGGCACTGTAATTAGGGACAGTAAAGACATGCTATATGTCTGCAGGTGATTTGGTCAGAAGGATGAAATATCGAAATGAACTTTTGAAATTAAAGTTCATAGGTTTAAAACACTGGTCCATGAATGTATTGATATGGAGAAGGATGTTCTTGATGTCTAGACAAATAACAGAAATCACTACCGAAGTGCATTGCCGAGCTCAGAACCGACGGGTTACCACTGGAATTGCCCAGAGGCTTACCTAATCTGGTATCTGAGAGTGGGAAACGCACTCATAATAGAACATGAACACAAAGAATTCGTTCAGGAGTATCTATGTGCCGTGCAGCTCCCTCCTATCGGAAAACAGCTTCTCAGTCGGAGGAGGATTAGAACTTAGCAACCAAGATTCTCAGACGCGTCTGATGGGTTGACATTTTTCCTACTCGGTGGACGCGTTCGATTGCAAGACTCACGTTCAGCTTTTCCCTCAGAAGTTTCGCAACTTTCAGCTGGCACTGCTCCCAATTCTCCGGAGGGTTTCTGGAATGCCTCAGATTCGTAAATTGTTGCGGCTGCCCTGGCCATCTTGGTAATCGAGCCGATCGGAAATTCGTTCGAGCTGCGACTTGAGATGTTATTTTCCCGGAGAGTGGCTTGCAAGTGAGATGAGACACGGCGATTTTCTTGTCCGAGGCCGGCCACTTTAGCATTCAGTTCATGCACTGTTTTTTTTTTTTTCTTTCTTTCTCTTTTTTTCTATTTTTTTTTCTTTATTCATTACTTTTCGAGCTATTTAATAACGTTCGCAAGATCTGATGACATTAAGTTTGTTTTCGGTCGACGGTGTCAATAGTTTCATCACAGACTATATCTTTCGGTTATCAAGTAGTATTTTGAACTCTTTCAAAGCCATGATCGGATCGTACAGAGCGGCGAAGAGGGATGAAGAGGGAATAAGGAATAGTTCGTAGCTGTACGTTATACCATTTTACAATTTCTACATGGAATGAAGAAGAAAAAAAGTTATACTCGCAGTCACTAAAATTTATTGTAACTGGCTAGTTTGACGTTAGGTTTATCACTGAAGGAATATAAAGTTTTGTCACTAAGTAATGGTTTTACCTCAGAGAACATCGTCGAATACGTAACGACTTTAATGGGTGTTATTTTTATTTTAAATTTATGCAATTAATTTACAAAATATAGTCCCCAATTCTTAATACAACATAATCTATCCAAGTAAATTTTTTGTATGAATGATACATAACGACTGGTAACATTTATAACGTGTGCAACCGAAGCCACCCCAACTAATGTCTCTGACAATTAGACTAATTAATCAGACGAATGCAGAGGCTATAAAACCCATTTTTATCTGAAAATGGCGTGCGCGACAAGAGAAGGCCATAATACATGTATATGAAAAGGGTAATTCAAAATCTGATAATTGTTTATGTGGAAGTCGCTTATAATCGATGCTTTGCAATATCTCCGTTTGAGTCAATTTACGAAGGTTTTCCGTCGGTCACACACAACTCTTGCTCCCGAAAAGAAAATTATTAAGATTATTTAAGCGCTGAGTTACCACGCCAAATTTCGGCTAGCCTAACGGCTTATTATCACCGTACAATAATTTTACACATATCCTCCCTTTAGCCGCCGAAGGGTAAACGGAGCCACTAATATCCCGTATTCGAGACAGTTATCTCTGGTTTAGCCCGAGTTATCCTATATAATGCACTCTTGTTTTTATGTAGAGGTTTAGAATGTGAGAACTCTAGTGTTTAATTTTATAGCAAGCTTAAGTGGGTTTGTTGCACATGCATTAGCATACACAAACGTACATAGACACACAGATATATGTGTGCGTGTGTGTGTTACTGTTGATATAAATTCATGCAAGTACATCATATAACTTCTCGATATTATGAATAACGCATTTCAATGATTTCTCTCATGGTGACTGATTATAACAAGTATATTTAGAAATCCAAACATTTTGCTGTTTAAAACCCAATTCCAGATCAAGCCGTAATTATCATAAAACTCACCGGTCATAATATAGGCTTGGATGTAATATATACATTCCTGCATAATGGTCGACTAAATATAGCATAAAGAATTGTCCATTGTACGATGGTAATATATTCTCGCAACTCATATGGCGACGCATTATGAAAACGGCAACCAAGGGATTGTTACATATTTAGGATTGCGTGGGTTGCATAAGGGTGATGTTCCCGTGATCCTGCTTTATGGAGTCTGATGTGTGATTTCTCTTCTTGTGTAAGATTAGATTATGTAAGGGTATTTCTAGTCCCATTTATGTACGCACATGTAGACACACACACATATGAATAGACACGTACCACGAACAAACACGCACATACACGAACACGAATACGCACGCACACACGCACATACACGAACACGAATACACACATACACACACACACACACACACACACACACACACACACACACACACACACACACACACACACACACACACACACACACACACACACACACACACACACTTCTATCTGTACGTGATCAAGTGGGTTTAAAGTGAATGTTAATCCGAGGATTTAGCATATGACTAAATCATGATCCTTTCGTTTATCCATTTCCAAAAGGCTAGAGAAAGACGTAGATTAATTAACTGTGTACGTGAGAGGAGATGACAGTGAAATGGAGCGTTGTAATATTTTTAGTCGTTGTAGAATCGCGTATATGATGATTTTTTTGTGTGTTCTATTATCATAAATTCTGCCGTCAATTTTATCTCGCTTGATGCTATGCTATACACCCCAGCACTTGTAAAGAGGTTAACATGTATATAAATGTATTAATAGAATATCGCATTTTCTCCTCTCCTCTTTCGCAAAATTATTATTAGTTGCGTGTCTTAGTTCCTCGTGTTAGTTACACTCGGAGATAGACGGACAGATAGACAGACAGACGTAGACAGGTAGACAGGCATAGACATACAGGCATAGGCATACAGACATAGACAGGTAGACAGACAGAGACAGGCATAGACATACAGACATAGGCATACAGACATAGACAGGCATACAGACAGAGACACGCAGACATAGACAGATAGACAGACAGAGGCAAGCGTAGACAGGTAGACTGACAGAGGCAGATTTTGACAGGTAGACAGACAGATAGATATAGACAGGTAGACAGACAGAGACAGACGTAGACAGGTAGACAGTCATAGACACATACACACACAAAAAAGCAGATATACACACATAGTGAGACAGATGTACAGTCAGGTAGACATTTGAAGGGACAGGCTAGCAGAAAGACAGACAGATGTTTAGAGACAGACAGACAGACAGACAGACAGACAAAGCGCTACATTCGCCTCTGTTGTCTGTACCATGACCTCTCCACCACATAAAATGTCAACACTGCAGTCTGTTTTCCTTGTCCTCGTTACTGCATTCGAGAGGAAAAATAACTCAGACCTGTTATTCGTTAAACAATTCGTTGAACTCTTCAGTACAGAAGAATGGGTTGACGTTTCTGCCACTACGGACATACGTGGTTTGTACAACGTAAAGGTCTGGTGGACACGCACGCACGCACACGGTCTCTCTCTCTCTCTCTCTCTCTCTCTCTCTCTCTCTCTCTCTCTCTCTCTCTCTCTTCTCTCTCTCTCTCTCTCTCTCACACACACACACACACACACACACACACACACACACACACACACACACACACACACACACACACACACACACACACAGGATATGAAGGAAATTGGAGTTTTTGATGAAACTAGCTGTGGGTACAGGCTAATTCAAAATGTTCATATCCGCAGCGAAGATTAAATGAGATCTAGTAGACTGAGAGATTGTATACATCTCTCGACCGCCAATTTTCGCTCCATCTCGATTATGAAAATTTTCGATTGTTGATGAATCGAGAATTACAATTATTATTATCGTTATTACTGTTGTTATTATGATTATAATCCACACCCTCCACATATTCTTATTGTCACTGTTAATATTATTACCCATTATCACGTGCTGTGCATTTTAGCAAAGGTGTTATCCCTACGTTTCTCTCGAGAGCAGGCTTAAGAAGTCTTAACCGTAGGTCCTTTTCTCAGTGTTCTTGCAGCGGCCGCAGCAGCACTGTATCCCCTTTCGTTTTAATCTTCTGGCTTCCCAAGTTCTTTGGCACAACTCCTAGAACTCTAGCAACGAAGAGAATATTTCCAACTTATTCCCTAATTTCTATTCTTTCTTACGTTCCGAATAATTTTCTGTTCTTCTTCTGTTTTCCTTACACCTAGTTTGTCTCCAGGAGAACCCATGTATGAACGATAAAATATTTTTCAGAGTCCTTTATCAAGTCAGGACAGCTGTGTTCAATGTAGTCATCTATCCGTGTATGAAAATGTTACAGAATGCGCACACTTTCGGTCTCATGGATGCTTTGTACCAGTTAACTCTGAATCAGGGGACATCTCAAGGTAGATGACCTTAGCAACATTGTTATATCGTATTCATCCTGCTCTGAGAGGATGAACAGAATCTTCCCATTCGCTTTGCACTTGTCTCCTGTGTTCTGTTTGCCATTTTTCAATTTTGTTCTTTCCATTTTCTGTTGCCCTTTCCTTATCAAATCCCAAGACGAGTCGCGATTTCAAACTTCTTCCCTTTTGATTTTGCATTTTCCATTTCACATCTTTTTCTGTCTATATTCTCGCCTTCTTCCCCGCTTTCTTGACATCGCCATCGTCTGTTTACCTCGGCAGTAGATGCTTTTCGCCAAACAGCCTGAAGGAACTGCCCTTTTGGCGCGCTGTCATATCAGGCCAAATTCCCTGCTGCAATCTGCTACTGCTAACAGACGTCTTTGGCCTCCCGTGCGTGCTCTGTGGAGTCG
>NW_020872437.1:1221847-1226738 GCF_003789085.1 Penaeus vannamei
GACATTACAGTCTCTGAACCAACCACAACTCGGACACAGCCAATCACAGGGCATCCAGTAATTCAGAGTCGGTTGTCGCGACAGCCCTGGTTGGAAGTATTAACGGTTTCTATTGGCCAGTAAATGACCGAGAGGAAAGTGATAATCATAATAGTATATTTTGGTAACGGTTATAACGAGTTGTGGTATGCGCACATGGGCTACGGTGGATACGTATGTGAGTGAATGAATATGAATAGAGGTGGTATTTACCTAGTGTGAGGTGTCTTTAGCGGGAGCACGATTATTTCGTGAATGAATCATGGTGTTGGAGTGTCAAGCTCAATAAATGCTTATTGAATTGCATGATAAGTAAAAAAAGTAATTCATTATCAGTGATTAAAAGAGAAATGGTCGGCCTATCTTCAGGTGAATATAAATGGCTTGGTAGAGATACAATGTACAAACTCTATATATATACATACATACATACATACATACACACACACACACACACACACGCGAGCGCGCGCGCGTGTGTGTGTGTGTGTGTGTGTGTGCGTGTGTGTGTGCGTGTGTATGTGTGTGTGTGTGTGTGTGTGTGTGTGTGTGTGTGTGTGTGTGTGTGTGTGTGTGTGTGTGTGTGTGTGTGTGTGTGTGTGTGTGTGTGTACGTGTTGTGTTCATTGTCGATTTCCCCTGACCCATGGACGTACAGGAATGAAACGTAGTACACTTATTAGTCTGTGGCTACATTGGTCCCACCCATCGTTTTATGAAGCTGTGGACTCCTCGTTTGTAGAAGTCCGCAGGCTTTTGAAGCCATGAAGTGACTTCAGAAAGCAAGAGGATGAGGAAGGATGTCGTAGCCACAGGACCGTGCTTCCATCTGGGTAATGTGAACAGGGGCGTTGTCTTGTAGGAAACGGACACCTCCTGGTTCTGATAGCCTACCGCAATTGCTGTTGCAGTGAAGCATAGTAAGCATCTGTAATTGTAGTACTTTTTCCTAGGAAATCCATCATCACTACTCCATACTGGTCCCAAAAGACCGAGCATGTCCCTGCCTGCCGAGGGTGTGTGACATGCCTTTTTGGGAGGGTAGTGAGTCAAAGTGTTGTTTTGTTTTGACTTGGCCTTAATGATGAACCCAAGTTTCATCCTGCATAATTAGTCAGAAAAGTTCTGCTTTTCTTGGCACATAGCCATAAGAGCCTTGGAACAATGGACTTGCCCCTGCTTCTGGAAAGGTACGAGTAGCCTCGGAACCCATCGAACAGACAGCTTTTGCATGAGCAGGTGATCGTGAAGGATTTTGCCCATAGACCCAATGCTGATCTTGACATCTTGGGCTAGCTGACGAACAGTAATACGGCGATCCACCAAACTTGCAATCTCCACTTGATGGATGGCGTTCTCTTCAATGGCAGACTGGGGTCGCCCTGGGATAGCAACCGTTCCCACAGATCTCCGACCACACCTGGCGATGCCACTGTTTAGCAACGTCATATGATGGGACATCCTCCCCACAAGTTGCTTTCACTTCATCGAAGGTCTCTTGTGGAGTACTACCATTCACGTATAAAAACTTGATCGCCGGTAATCGCTGTAACAAAAACATGTTACAAGTTAAGGACTGGAAATCAGCACGTGACATATAGAGACATGCATCATCATACATGTAAAATGTCAGCCTCCGAGGATAAGTGGAAGGGGGCAGATGATATCTTTAACGAACGCCTCTCGTATGTGCATATATATGTACACACACAAGTACACAATTTTATGTGTGTGTGTATACATGCGCGCGCGTGTGTGCGTGTGCGTGTGCTTGTGGGTGTGCATAACCATATATATATATATATATATATATATTATATATATATATATGTATATGTATATATGTATATATGTGTGTGTGTGTGTGTGTGTATATATATTATATATATATATATATATATATATATATATTATATGTGTGTGTGTGTGTGTGTGTGTGTATGTATGTATGTATACGTATATATACATGTACATGTACACATACATACATACATATACATGTATACACACACACGCACACACACATCCGCACATACAGGGACAGAGAGACGGACTGAGACAAACAGACAGATAGAGACAGAGAGACAAGGAGATAGATAAAGATGAGAGACAAAGATAGAGACAGAGAGCGAGAGAGAGAGGGGGGGAGAGAGAGAGAGAGAAAGAAAGGAAGGAAGGAGGGATGAGAGAAAGAGAAAAAGAAAGAGAGAGAGAGAGTGAGTGAGAGAGAAAAGGGCAGAGCGAATGAGAGAGAGAGAGGAAGTGAAAGAGAGAGGAATGGGGGGGAAGAGCAAGAGAGAAAGGAGAAGAGAGAGAGAGAGCGGAAGAGAAAGAGGAAGAGAGGGAAAGGAAGAGAGACATTGTGAGGAAGAGAGGGAGAGGAAGATAGAGAGAGGAAAGGAGAAAGAGAGAGAAAGATAGATAGATAGATAGAGAGAGAGAGGGAGAAAAGAGAGAGAAAGAGAGAGAGAGAGAGAAGGAAGAGGAGCGGAGGGGGGCGGAGGGGCGGCGGGGGAGACCCCTGGCGGGCCGGGAGCGAGTGCGGCTTAATCGATCCAAGCCGGCACCTTCGCAGTTCAAACTTGGCGCGTCGGTCGGGAGAGAGAGAGACCGGGAGGGAGGGAGAGGGACAAGGAGGGAGGAGAGAGAGAGACCGGGAGGAAGGGAGGGAGAGGGACCGAGAGGGCGGGAGGGAGGTAGAGGGGCGGGAGAGTTGGGAGGAGGGAGAGAGTTGGGGAGGGAGGGGAAGCAGGCAGGTTTATGGGGCAAAGGGGAAGGGATGGGAGGGTGGGGGGGAAGGGAGGCCAGGGGGCGGAGGGCAGGTCGGAGGGAGGTGGTGCGGATGTGCAGTTTAGGAGGCGAGGGGCACGGAACGTTTTGGCTTGAAGGGCGGGAGGTGGGCGGGGGAGTTGCAGGGGTTGCAAGAGAAGCAGAAGGACCCGAAGCGGGGAGGGGGGAGGCGGGACGATGGGAAGGGGCGGGGGATTGCGACGGGGGGCGGAGGGGAGGGGGGCGAGGGGGAAGAGGGGAGAGGGATGGGAAGCAAGGAACGCAACGTGTGAAATAGGATGGCAAGAAAATCCACCTGCATATTCACTTGGCACCTCAAAGCGGCGTTCAGTGGGCTCTGCTAGTTAAAGTTGCTACAACACACCACCATGCACATGGCGCTGAGAAACCCCCGCGGCCGCGAGTCGTTGCAGGTGTCGTGCAGGTGTTGCATCTGCTCAGAGGGAGACGAATGATATCTTAATGAGGGTTTTGGTTTTATAAGAAAAAGTCCTTTCTGCAAAGGCGATGGTGTCGGAGTCGCAGCCGAGCAGCGGTGCCCTCGTCACTGCTCGTGCCCGAGCGATCAGTCCGACAGGAAGACGAATAGACCCGCGGGCGTCCTGGCGGCGAGTCGGGCATGGGGGGTGAGTGCAACATCGATAACAACGTAGGTAGGATGGGAAGGCCAGGGGCGCGAGGGAACACGTGGGTCCCCGGGCCCGCGGCGGCTCCTGACGGACGCGAATGGGTCGGGATCTGTCGGGGGCCTTCCTCCTGATGGCTGCCTGCCCGGCTCTCGCGCTCTGCCTGTTTAGCGATTTAGACAGCCGGGTCCCTTATCCGGCAATTTCTGTTTGTATATAACTATCTCTATCTATATTCCCCCCTAAAGTGTCATATTTGTGTAATGAGTCCGAGAAAAGAGAGAGAGAGAGAGAGAGAGAGAGAGAGAGAGAGAGGAGAGAGAGAGAGAGAGAGAGAGAGAGAGAGAGAGAGAGAGAGAGAGAGAGAGAGTATATATTAAATATACAAGACAGAGAATCCCTCCAAAAAAATCAAAACTGCGGAAGAAAGTGAACGTCAAGCAGCAACGAGCGAGGGAAGAAGAGTTAGAGAGAGAGAGACAGACACAGACGGAGAGAGAGCGAGGGAGCGAAGGCGAGAGAGGAACATGGAGAGAGAGCGAGGTAGAGCGTGTGGCTGCCTGGTCTGGACGCTGCAGTATCGGCCGTGGTTCAGGTAGGGTGTGCTGGTGTCGCCTCCGTGCCTGCCACCGGCTCCCCTCTGCCGGTTCCTTGCTCTCGGTGACGGTTCGCAGAGAAGGGGTTACAGGACTCAAGAGGCTTTGTGTCGTCAGCGGCAGTGTTGTGAACGTGTTGGCTCAGGCTAAGAAGCTGTGATTCGGGACTTGGTGGGGAATGTGTGATATTTTGCAAAGTGGGACTTGATATTCGGAAACTGTTTTCGATGGTGTTAGAAAAAGAGGAAAGAAATCCCGAGTGACCCGAAGAAAGTAGCGTGTGTGATGTGTCTAAACTCCATAGAATATAAAAAAAAGTAAATGGAAAAGAATGAAAGTTCATCCTTCAAAACTTATACCCGGCATACATAACCCCGTTGCAATACCTGCAAAAGGTGTCAATCGAGACAGCCACGTGTGGGACAGCACAGCACTCGTTCTGTCACTGTCACGTGGTAGTTAATCGCGAGGGTCCCGTCCCCTCGGCTGTCAGGGCTCTTTTGCGGGCTGTTGTTTGCAGTATCGAGGTTGCAGCCACCTGTCAGTGCTGGGCTCGGCGGGTGGATGCTGGCGGTGCTTTCTTATGTCTCCACTACTCTCATTGGTGCTCACGCTCCTCACTCCACGCGGTGTTGGTTATACTACGCTGGTAGCGCCCAAGGAGCCCGGATTACTGCTGCCGAGAAGGAGATCCCTCGAATGTTCATATCGATTGTCACTAATAGTTTTGCATGAATGTGTTATCTTCGCTCAACCTATCCGCCTGACGCCTGTCTCGTCGCTTTTCGGGGCCGACAACTTGCTGGTTATGATCTTCAGGCGCGCGACCTGCGCTCGTCTT
>NW_020872437.1:1229338-1231838 GCF_003789085.1 Penaeus vannamei
GGGTTCCGCTCTCTACCGCTCCAACCCTCTTTATATATATTATACTACTTATATATAGCTATCTATATATCATATGTATATATATGGTATGTATGCAATATATATATATTATTATTATACTATATATATATCATTTATAATTATATACTATATACTATATATACTATTATATCTAAAAAAAGAAAAAAAAAAAACACTATTCTATATATAATTATATTTATACTTACTATTATATATATCAATATATATATATTATATCACTATACCATACATACTATACATACATCCACCGTTTACGGTGATATTTTCCCCCATATACTTTACAGCCAGCAATAGCACATTGCACAGCGATATTGCTTGTTGCCCCTGTTCAAGTTCAGTGCATACGTCACATATCATACAACATACATATCATAATATATATATATTATATAATATATATATATATATATAATATAATTATTTATACTTTATATTATATATATGTATGTATGCATATATATATATTATTATATATATATATAATATACTATATACTATTATTTATATTATATATTATATATATATATATACTTATATATATATATATATATTATATATATATTAAAAAAAGAAAAGAAAAAAAATATTTATTATTATATATAATATATATATTATATATATATATATTATTACACGTAACATAATACATACTTATATATATATATATATATATATACTACATATATCTATACACACTACTATTCATACATCACACACCACACACCACACATCACACACACACACATACACACACATACTGTACATATATAGTACTCACCATTCGATATATACATTAACTACATTCACACTGCGTCTATACACGTTATCACATATACCATATTAATATATTCTATTTATACTATTATTATATATATATATATATGTATATATATCTACAGCATACTCATATTACCTATCAACTACATAACTATATATATTATGTATATATAATATTATCTTACTAGTTATACACATACATTATATTTATACTTATATATATATTCATCCTATATACTATATTATACATTATACTATATATATAACATTATATTAATATATTACTATATATATATATAACTTATATCTATTATATATATCATTACTATACCTTTATATCACCTTACTATAATATATATACAACCATCACCACTAATCACATCTCCATACCATATATATCTACTCATATATCCCATAGCTATTATATTAATATAATATATAATTATCTATACTATAATATTGACTGTATACTATACATCACATACACATATATATATATATTCATATATATATATAATACTATATATTATATCATTATACATATATATACATACATACTCATATATACCTACTATATAGATATATACTTATATTACTATAATACTGCTATGCTAGTTATATATGCTGATGTATGTATGTATGTATGTACTGTACTGTTATGCTATGTATTGTATGTTCATATCATTGTATGTATTGTATGTATGCTATTGTTATGTATGGTACTGTATGTATGTATGTATGCTATGTATTTTTCCATGCTATGTGATCTGTATACTAATATATACTATACTACCTATTTAAATTATATTATTATATATACTGCATCATATATATACATAATATATACTTATACATAACTTATATAATAATTATACTTATTATACCTACATATACTATATTTATCTACTCATTATTATTAATATATACTACCTATATTTCATATGCTATCCTTTCTACTATATATGTAATATACCTATATCACACTTATATATACCTACTACCTATACCTATATTATACTACTATACCCTATATATATAATATGTACATTGTACTGTGATATGTGCTATTATTACTAATATGTACTATCATACTCTATATCATATATATACTAACTATAGCTAACATTCTTATCATTATGTCTGTACTGTATGTGCTATATATATACTATATATATATATTATTTCATACTCATATTATACATATATAATTTTATATATATATATTATATGGTTTTGAATGCCTCCCTCCCTCTCATTTCCTCTTCTTATCGTTTTTATCGAGAAGGTTTCCGGGAAACAAAACCCAAACAAAAAAACATAATGTGTTTACTTTACAATTAGTGAAAGGCACTGATAATCACTTGAGCCTCCGTCATGAATGAAGAAAGACATGAACAGTAAACAAAGTACGTAATGCATTAAAGGTACATGGCTAGAAAACCCACACATGCACAAACCTAGAGTTATTGAAGAAAGTGAGACAACAGTTTCGGAATTGTCCTCGATTCCATCTTCGGCTCTGACATCGAGGACGATTCTCACTTACTTCAATTAATCTATTTGCACATTGTGGGTTTTTCTACTGTTGTATCAACACGGTAGAGTGTTTTTTCCCATTCATAAAGGTACATACAAGTTCACATATGCACCTTGCGTATACTTAAATAACACTTTTTTTTAC
>NW_020872437.1:1269338-1294338 GCF_003789085.1 Penaeus vannamei
TATGTATGTATGGTATGTATACATTTATGCATGTATATGTATGTATGTATGTATACATTTATGCATGTATGTATGTATGTATGTATACATTTATGCATGTATGTATGTATGTATGTATGTATACATTTATGCATGTATGTATGTATGTATGTATACATTTATGCATGTATGTATGTATGTATGTATACATGCATGTATGTATGTATGTATGTATGCATGTATGTACATTTATGGCATGTATGTATGTATGTATACATTTATGCATGTATGTCCATGTATGTATGTACATGTATGCATGTATGTATGTATGTATGTATATCATTTATGCATGTATGTATGTATGCATATGTATGTATACATTTATGCATGTATGTATGTATGTATGGTATTTTATGCATGTATGTATGTATGTACATTTATGCATGTATGATATGTATGTATACCATGTATGTATGCATGTATGTATGTATGTATACATGATGTATGCATATGTATGTATGTATGTATGTATACATTTATGTATGTATGTATGTATGTATTTATGCATGTTAGCATGTATGTATGTATGTATGTATACATTTATGCATGTATGTATGTATACATTTATGCATGTATGCATTATGCATGTATGTATGTATACATTTATGCATGTAATGTATACATTTATGCATGTATGTATGTATACATTTATGCATGTATGTATACATTTATGCATGTATGTATGTATACATTTATGCATGTATGTATGTATGTATGTATACATTTATGCATGTATGTATGTATACATTTATGCATGTATGTATGTATACATTTATGCATGTATGTATGTATACATGTGTATGTATGTATGTATGTATACATTTATGCATGTATGCATTTATATGTATGTATGTACATTTATGCATGTATGTATGTATGTATGTATACATTATGCATGTATGTATGTATGTATACATTTATGCATTATGTATGTATGTATGTATGTACATTTATGCATGTATGTATGTATGTATGTATGTATACATTTATGCATGTATGTATGTATGTATGTATGTATACATTTATGCATGTATGTATGTATGTATGTATGTATACATTTATGCATGTATGTATGTATGTATGTATGTATATGTACATTTATATGTAATGTATGTATGTATACATTTATGCATGTATGTATGTATACATGTATGTGTATATGTATACATTTATGCATGTATGTATGTTATGTATGTATGCATTATCATGTATGTATGTATGTATGTATGTATATGTATGTATGTATACATTTATGCATGTATGTATGTATGTATTTATACATTTATGTATGTATGTATGTATGTATGTATACATTTATGCATGTATGTATGTATGTATGTATGTATACATTTATGCATGTATGTATGTATGTATGTATACATTTATGCATGTATGTATGTATATGCATGTATGTATGCATTATGCATATGTATGTATGTATGCATTTATGCATGTATGTATGTATGTATACATTTATGCATGTATGTATGTATGTATGTATACATTTATGCATGTATGTATGTATGTATGTATACATTTATGCATGTATGTATGTATATGTATGTACATTTATGCATGTATGCATGTATGTATGTATGTATGTATACATTTATGCATGTATGTATGTATGCATTTATGCATGTATGTATGTATACATTTATGCATGTATGTATGTATGTATGTATACATTTATGCATGTATGTATGTATGTATGTATCATTTATGCATGTATGTATGTATGTATACATTTATGCATGTATGTATGTATGTATAACATTTATGCATGTATGTATGTATGTATACATTTATGCATGTATGTATGTATGTATACATTTATGCATGTATGTATGTATGTATACATTTATGCATGTATGTATGTATACATTTATGCATGTATGTATGTATGTATATGTATGTATGTATGTATACATTTATGCATGTATGTATGTATACATTATGCATGTATGTATGTATGTATACATATGTGTATGTATGTATACATTTATGCATTGTATGTATGTATATGCATTTATGTATGTATGTGTATGTATGGTATCATTTATGCATGTATGTATGTATGTATATTTATGCATGTATGTATGTATACATTTATGCATTGTATGTATGTATGTACATTTATGCATGTATGTTATGCATGTATACATTTATGTATGTATGTATACATTATGGCATGTATGTATGTATGTATACATGTATGCATGTATGTATGTTATGTATATACTGTATGCATGTATGTACATGTATATGTATGTATGTATGCATGTATACATGTATGTATGTATGTATGCATGTATGTATGTATGTATACATGTATACATTATGCATGTATGCTGTATGTATGTATGTATGTATGTATGCGTGGTATGTATGTATGTATGTATGTATGCATGTATGCATGTATGTATGTATGTATACATGTATGCATGTATGTATGTATGTATGTATACATGTATGCATGTATGTATGTATGTATACATGTATGCATGTATGTATGTATGTATACATGTATGCATGTATGCATGTATGTATGTATGTATGTATACATGTATGCATGTATGTATGTATGTATACATGTATGCATGTATGCATTATGTATACATGTATACATGTATAGGTGTATGCCTGTATGCATATATAGATGTATGTATACATGTATGCATGTATGTGTATGTTATGTATACATGTATGTATGTATGTATGTATACATGTATGCATGTATGCATGTATGTATACATGTATGTATGCATGTATGTATACATGTATGCATGTATGTATATGTATGCATGTATGTTACATGTATGTATACATGTATACATGTATGTATGTATGTATGTATGTATACATGTATGCATGTATGTATGTATGTATACATGTATACATGTAGCATGTATGTATACATGTATGTATGTATGCATGCATGTATGGTATGTATGTGTACATGTATGTATACATGTATGTGTATGTATGTATACATGTATGCATGTATGTATGTATGTATTCATGTATGCATGTATGTATGTATACATGTATGTGTACATGTATACATGTATGTATGTATGTATACATGTATGCATGTATGCATGTATGCATGTATGTATGTATGTATACATGTATGCATGTATGTATGTATGTATACATGTATGCATGTATGTATGTATGTATACATGTATGCATGTATGTATGTATGTATACATGTATGCATGTATGTATGTATGTATACATGTATGCATGTATGTATGTATGTATACATGTATGCATGTATGTATGTATGTAATATGTATTATGTACATGTATGCATGTATGTATGTATGTATGTATGCATGTATAATGTATCATGTATGCATGTATGTATGTATGTACACATGTATGCATGTATTGTAATGTATGTATGCATGTATGTAATGTATGTATGTATGTATGCATGTATGCAGTGTTATGTATGTATGTATACATGTATATATGTATGTATGTAATACATGTATGTATGTATGTATACATGTATGCATGTATGTATGTATGTATGTATACATGTATGCATGTATGTATGTATGTATGCATGTATACATGTATGCATGTATGCATGTATGTATGCATGTATACATGTATGCATGTATACATGTATGTATGTATGTATGCATGTATGTATGCATGTATGCATGTATGTATGCATGTATACATGTATGCATGTATGCATGTATGTATGTATGTATGTATGTATGCATGTATGCATTGTATGTATACATGTATACATGTATGCATGTCATGTATGTATGTATATGCATATGCATGTATACATGTATGTATGTATACATGTATGTATATGCATGTATGCATGTATGCATGTATGTGTATGCATGCCATACATGCAATACATGTACATACATGCATACATATGCATACATGCATACATGTATACATACATACATTGCATACATGTATACATACATACATACATCGCATACACATACATACATGCATTATAATACATACATGTACATATATACATACATACATACATGCATACATGGATACATGCATACATTACATAACATACTGTATACATACATACATACATGCTATACATACATACATACATGGTATACATACATACATCATGCATACATGATATACATACATACATGCATACAGTATACATACATACATACATAGCATACATATACATACATACATACATGTATACATACATGCATTACATATACATACATACATACATGCATACATGTATATACATACATACATGCATACATGTATACATACATACATACATATACATACATACATATACATGTACATACATACATACATGCATACATGTATACATACATACATACATGCATACATGATACATCATACATTACATGTACATATAAGCAATACATACATATAACATACATACATACTACATGTATACATACATACATGAGCATACATATACATACATACATACATGCATACATGTATACATACATACATACATGCATACACATACATACATACATGCATACATGTATACATACATACATGCATACATGTATACATACATACATGCATACATGTATACATACATACATGCATACATGTATACATATACATGCATACATGTACATAACATACATAACATGCATACATGTAATACATAACATACATACATTACATGCATACATGTATACATACATACATGCATACATGTATAATACATACATGCATACATGTATTACATACATACATACATGCATACATGTATACATACATATACATACATACATGCACATGTACATGGTACATACATGCATGCACATGTACATACATACATGTACATACATACATACATACATGCATACATGTATACATACATACATACATGCATACATAACATACATACATACATGCATACATATACATACATACATACATGCATACATGTATACATACATACATACATGTATACATACATACATACATGCATACATGTATACATACATACATCATGCATACATGTATACATACATACATACATGCATACATGTATACATACATACATACATGCATACATGTATACATACATACATACATGCATACATGTATACATACATACATACATACATGTATACATGTATATACATTGCATACATATACATACATATACATGTACATAACATACATACATGCATACATGTATACATACATACATACATGCATACATGTATACATACATACATACATGCATACATGTATACATACATACATACATGCATACATACATGTATACATACATACAACATACATGCATACATGTATACATACATACATACATGCATACATGCATACATGTTACATACATACATACATGCATACATGTACATACATACAACATGCATACATGTATTACATACATACATACATGCATACATGTATACATACATACATACATGCATACATACATACATACATACATACATGCATACATGTATACATACATACATACATGCATACATGTATACATACATACATACATGCATACATGTATACATACATACATACATGCATACATGTATACATACATACATACATGCATACATGTATACATACATACATGCATACATGTATACATACATACATGCATACATGTATACATACATACATGCATACATGTACATGTATACATATACATACATGCATACATATACATGTATACATGCATACATGTATGCATGTATACATGTATACATGTATGCATGTATACATGTATGCATGTATACATGTATGCATGTATACATTTATGTATGTCTGCATCCATATGTCTGCATTCATACGTCTGCATTCATATGTCTGCATGTATGTATGTATGCATTCATATGTCTGCATGTATGTATGCATTCATATGTATGCATGTATGTATGCATTCATATGTATGCATGTATGTATGCATTCATATGTATGCATGTATGTATGCATTCAATGTATGCATGTATGCATATGCATCATTCATATGCATTCACGTGCATATATATATGCATACATACATAAATGTATACATACATGCATACATACATATATGAGTATGTATGTGCATGCATAAATGTGTATGTATGTGTATGCATATGTGTGCGTGTATGTGTATGCATGTGTGTGCGTGTATGTATGTGTATGCATATGTGTGCGTGTATGTATGTGCATGCATATGTGTGCATGTATGTATGTACATGCATATGTGTGCATGTATGTATGTGTATGCATATGTGTGCGTGTTTGTATGTGTATGCATATGTGTATGCATATGTGTATGTATGTCTATGCATGTGTGTGCGTGTATGTAAGTGTATGCATATGTGTGTGTGTATGTATGTGTATCCATATGTGTGTGTGTATGTATGTGTATGCATATGTGTGTGTGTGCATGTATGTGTATGCATATGTGTGTGTATGTATGTATGTGTATGCATATGCGTGTGCGTATATGTATGTGTATGCGTATGTGTGTGTGCGTATGCATATGTGTGTGTGTGTATGCATGTGTATGCATGTGTGTGTGTGTGTGTGTGTGTGTGTGTGTGTGTGTGTGTGTGTGTGTGTGTGTATGTGTATGTATGTGTATGCATGTGTGTGTGTGTGTGTGTATGTATGTGTATGCATGTGTGTGTGTGTATGTATGTATGTATGTATGTATGTATGCATGTATATGTATGTATGCATGTGTGTATGTGTATGCATGTGTGTGTATGTATGGGTGTGTATGTGTATGCATGTGTCTGAGTGTATGTATGTATGTGTATGCATGTATGTCATGTTTATATATGTATGTATGTGTGTATGTATATATATGTATGTATGTGTGTGTGTGTTTATATATGTATGTATGTGTGTGTGTATGTCTGTGTTTATATATGTATGTGTGTGTATGTGTATGTGTGTTTATATATGTGTTTATATATGTGTGTGTGTGTGTTTATGTGTGTAATATATGTATGTATGTGTGTATGTATGTTTATATATGTATGTATGTGTGTGTGTGTATGTTTATATATGTATGTATGTGTGTGTATGTGTGTATGTATGTTTATTTGCGTGTGTGTGTATGTTTATATGTGTGTGTGTGTGTTTATATGTGTGTGTGTGTGTTTATATATATGTGTGTGTGTGTGTTTATGTGTGTGTGTTTATATATGTGTGTGTGTTTATATATATATGTATGTTTATATATGTATGTATGTTTATATATGTATGTATGTTTATATATGTATGTATGTTTATATATGTATATATGTTTATATATGGATGTATGTTTATATATGGATGTATGTTTATATATATGTGTGCGTGTGCGTGTGCGTGTGCGTGTGCGTGTCCTAGTCTTAATTTGCGTGTCTGAACATCTGTTTAAGTGTTCCTGCGTGCTACTAGTAATGTGTGTATGAATGTGAGTGAATGTGAATGGTAGTCTGAGTATGATTGCATGTGTTTGAATATAAATTTGTAAGTAGAAGCACGAGAGTTTCGAGTAAGTGTGTGTGTCTATTAGTGTGTGTGTGTATCTGCGGATGTGTGTACGCGATTGTAAATAATTATGAAACTGTAGAAAGTAGTCAAGGATACTGAGGAACTGAGGGAGCAAGACTAAATTGCGTGTGCGAGTGTCTGAGTACGGCTGCGTGTGAGTAATAGTATAAGTATGGATGTGTGTGAGTATAAGTAAGTGTATTAAAGAGTTAAAATGTATGTAAGTGGGTATGAGTGTCTGAGAATGAATCTGTGGGTCAGTATGATTGTCTTTGAGTATGTCTCTCTCTCTGAGCAAGAGTGTGAGTGAGTCTGTGCGAGTGCGCGAGTATGCGTGTGCTGGAGTTTGTGTGCGCCGTCTGCATTTGAGTGCGTGTAAATAGACAAGAATTTTGAAACAGAAAGTAGTCCGAGATGCTATGTAACCGAGTGTGTCAGTCTTGTTTGTTTGTACAAGGATAATGAGACACTGAATTTCGAATCTGAAGAAAGTAGTCAGGGGGGGGAGGGGAGAGGGGAGAGGGAGAGGGGAGAGGGGAGAGGGAGAGGGGAGGGAGAGGGTGACCATAATCACAATCTCAGGCTAACCGTTTGATAAGGTAAATTTCCCAAGTACCTAAAGAAGATATGATTTAGTGAAAAGGTGCCAGTCATGATCGGCAGAGATGAGAGCAAATAAATGTAATATCAGCGCAGTAACACGTGAAATGATGCTTGGTGCCAACTTATGTTGCTGTGCGCATCTTGCCAGACGTTGTGCCTGAACTTTGGGTTTTCTTGGGAAAGCAGTAATTGGTCTACGTGATTCTGCAGTTTTATTCATTTGTTGTTTGTATGGTCTTTCCAATTCTGACGAGCGATGGGATGCATGTCCAACGAGCCTCTGCGAATATTTATCTTTCCGCCACCCTCAGCTTGCGATTTCCTCTCGGCTCCACGCTATGCCAGAGGTAACCCCATTTCACAAAACAACCGTGGTATTTTATGAGTTGAGAAGCCAGCCACTCTTCCGACTTCACCAATATGTTCTAGGGTGTGTGAGGAGTGCCGTGCGTGCTTATGGATACTAATTACATGTACTAGTTAATGCACATACACATCTTTGTTTACAGACTACACTCGTCTCTCTCTCTCTCTCTCTCTCTCTCTCTCTCTCTCTCTCACACACACACACACACACACACACACAAAAAAAAAAAAAAAAAAACGTACGTACAGCTCATGCATATACAGACACACACACGTACCAATATACACAGATTCACATTCACTCATTCATTCTCTCACACTAACACGAACACACGCGAATACACACACTCAGAGATATATACTCATTTCAACACACAAAATAACCTCATACCAACATGGCAGAGTATGTATACGCGGAGGTGCTGGAGTGTGTCCTGGCGGTGACGTCCGGTTTGCGTGATTCAGGTAGAACAGGTGTATTACGTCATAACCCGGATATATATGAATGTAAGTATATTTTCATATTAGTTATATGTACATTATGTTACATATCTCTTAAGCACAAGTACATAATAAATTGCCCAGAATCTTTCATATAACGTACAAAATTACGCACATCCAACATTTTGCAATGTTTATCCAAGTACATACTTTGGATTGCACGTCATGCAACCCTTTCATCCAAGTGTGCGTTAAAACATACAGAACCACCATGGCATACACTAAAAGTGGACCTTTTACACAATAAAACACTATGTATTGTGCGCGCATGCACAGACGTACGTGAGTATCGCATACATACACATGGACAGACGTACAACACGTGAAGTACTGACATTGATGTATATTGCACAATGTGCGCGCAACAAACACACACACACACACATGGGTACCAATGAGCGCCGTGGGCTGTGCTAATTAAGTTTCACGTTCTGCTAGGTGTTGATAAGTGTTATTGTGATGGGGTTTGTCCGTTGTAGACACCCTTTCGTTGTTGTACCTGTAATGAGGATTGCCAGGTGTGTTTTATCCCAGCTCCATGCATCTGTGAACTTACAAAACAAGTGTTCTAAAAAAAAAAAAAAAAAAAAGACGGTTACTTGTGATCAAGTGCTTATTCGTAGGTATGGTAGTCTGGGCCTGAATTTTACACTCAAGACAAAGCGTTATTGTGGCTTCTGCGTACTTGTTAATGATCACCAAGAATATACTATAGACCGGTAACACGCACTATTGGGCAATTTTTAATACGCTGTGATTTTTTCTAGAAAGGTCCTTGGCAGTTCAAAATTGTTTTGAGTATTAGACACGTTACAACCCCTGTTGCATATTTCTGGATGCAGGCATGAAGCGCCGCCCTTTTAGATTTCGTAAATCACTTTTTTGTGCCCTGACCTAGTCTACTTGCTATGCATGTCTGATTTACGAAAACTCAGATTATTTTAGCTTCAGTACCTAGTTAGACCTCGAAAACATTTTTTCCCCACATCATATTTTAACATTCTACGAACCGACCTTAGGTTCAAACACTACGGCTTCTAGCATTTCCAGTAACAGACCGCCTCGGTTGCAAGACTTTCTTGACAAGAAAGACTAAGTTGGTTCCAAAAGTGTAAACTGCAGAAATATTGACCTTTTATCTGCCAACTTAAATGTACCCATCACCTTCGAGTACCTTTTCCGGAACAATGTGTTCCACCAAAATAGGCACACCCTTGCCTGCTTCCCCAGTGCATTCTTAGGATGTTCACTGCTTCACGGTCCCCACATCGCTAGTAATTTCCTAAAGTGTGAAGGGTTTAGTAATAAAAGATTTGAATCTTTCTTGATCTTTTTTATTCAATACAACATGACATCCGGTCCTCAAATTACTAATGGAGTCCTGGTGGTGGGGTGAAGCATCCGCAGCGGCTCCCCCGCCCCCGCCACCCACACCCACTACCAACAATACTAGTGCGACCCCACCCACCGCCCACCGGCCACCACCACACCGTCCGCCGCCCGAGGCCAGCGCCCCCGAAGCCACGTGTGGGTGCCAGGGGGAGGCTTAGGCCGAGGGCGGGGCGGAGGGCGGGGCGAAGGACGGGGAGGGGCCTGGCTGGTGGAGGCTAAAGGTGGCTGCTGGGGCTCCGGCCCGCCCCTCCTGCACCTTCACCAGGAAACCTTAGCTCGAATGCGGCAATGTTTGAAAAGAGCGAATGGGCTTGTCAGGAGCTGCGGCTGCTTGCTAGTGCCGCGGCGGTGGCACAGCGCGCGCGGCACCAGCGCCGGGAGGAGGAAACAGGCTCACAAGTCAAATGTTTATATAAAAAAGGGGGCCCAAACATGACAAAAACTAATGATATCAATTAACACTTTTTTTTCTTTTTTTCTTTTCTTTTTTAAATGGTGCAGTGATGGGTGGATGGGGCGGTACGGGGCGGCCGGGCGGCACAGCTGCCCCTCGCCGCCCACACCCCGGAGACAACAGGAGCAACAACACCTGCTGCTGCTGCTGCTGGTGTTGTAGTGGTGATGGTAGTGCGGGGACGCTCTGCGGTACCGGGTCTCACTAGCTGAGGGGGTGGGGGTACGGGGCCCGGCGGGGAGGGGAGGGACACCCACTGCATGCCCGACCCCCGCTCATTAGAGGGGAAGGGGGAGGAGGGGGCTGGCGAGGGGGGCCGGGGACATGGGGCGGACGGGCGGCGGGGGCGGGAGGAAGGCGTGGGAGAGGGTGTGGTAAACTTGACTACGGCCTCGTATCAGCCGATTTTTGCGGTCGGATTTACCACTTCCCTCTCCCCCCACACTCCCCCCCACACACGCCACGCCTCGCCCTGTTCCCTCGGCCTCCCTACCCCCCGCCCTCCTCCCCCCAGCATCTAGAGCAGGGTCTGGGAGGGGGGGCGACCGGCAAGTGCCACCCCCACCCACCCTAAGCACGCACGCCCGGGGGGGCAGACCGGCGAGTGCCTCCACGCCCCCTCCCCGCAGGTCTCCGCTCACCTATCGTACCACACTAAAACAAGATGAAGAGGCGCGAGGGGCCCCACCAACCCAAGGCGGGGTCCTCGTCCTCACAAAAACATAGCAAGTTTTAAAGGAATGTTCATCACGTTGTGTAGTTGTGTCGAGTGTCGCAGTGTCTGGGTCGAGATACACAACGGAACTACACCAACGCACCAGCAATATAAGGATTCCCCCAAATGAATCTAAAATAGCCAAGCAGGGTGGGTACCCGGCGCCGCACGCCCATCCCACACCGAACCCATCGCTAGCGCCCGCCCACACCCCAAGGTAGTAGGCGGAGCCAGGACCGAGTGGTTGGGAGGCGGGCGTGGTTGCCATGGTGACCATCCTGGGCGCTGCACCCCAATGGGGCTTGACAACAACAAAAAATTAGAAGCTTAACTACAATCCGCCGTCAACTGTTGAGACCCTGATAAGCATGGCAAGAAAGAATTGAAAGAAAAAAAAAAACACTTTCTTTACATGACATGTTGCAAGAAAGACGAAAAAAACTTTTGAAAGAACTGTATTTCTCCTACACAATTATAATTATAATCATAATATCCATTATTTAATCAGCATGGTCTATCGTAATCATAAGTGGTCAAGCTCGCTGGCAGAGGCAACAGAGCCTTTGCACAAAGCGGCAATGTTAACAAACAAGTGATGTAAACAATGCAGGGAAGTGGTGGTTGGGAAACAGAAACAGTCATGGTTGTGTGACGTGCCTTACATTAGTATTATGTAGTACAAGAGGAAATTTTTTCAACTTCATTTTTGTTTTTTGCAATATGTATACATTTGCTATTCCTTTAAGAAAAATTGACAAAGACACACCTAACAAGAAATTACATGATACGGAAATGTACCAACTTCATTCAACCAACACAAAAATACAGCGCACCCTCTCCTTCCTTTCTTATTTACCAGAGAAACTGACTTCCAGACAAACTAAAATAAAAAAGGCATCGCAAGGCAGCGATCTTCATTAAAAAGAAAAAAATTCTAAGAGGAATTTCAAAAAAGGTCCAAAGTAACCCAGCCTGACCATTGGCCAGACGGGATACTATCCTCTTATCAAATATATTTCACGAACGCAATGGTTCTCTTAACTAAAAATAATAATTTTGCTACAACAGCTTGTAAAAACTGACCAACCTATTTTTATATATATTTCCATTCTTATACAGAACTGGACAGACAAAATGAAAACTTAAGGAAAGAGCCAAGTAGTCTTGAGAGACGAGTAAAGGGTGGCTGGCCTCTTGGGTGTTCAAAAAAGTCTTCACGTTGTTCAACAATGATGGAGGAGATAACGGCGAGAAGTCTTCGCAGCGACAGTACCCACCAGCGCCTCGGCCAGCGTTGCGTCGCCGGTCACGGCCACTCGCGTGACCCGCGACCTGGCAACCTTCACGACGTCAAGGTGGCGGAAGTGAAGAGGTCACCCGGGGCGGCCGGCCAAGCCAAGCCGGGCTCGCGGCGGCAACCACAACAGTCGGATGGCGCCACCGCGGCGGCTTCGGCAGAGGCACGGGTTCGCACCTCGGCCGCCCGAACGGCTACATGGGAGAGCACACCTTGAGGGCGGCGGACGCGAGCTGGCGGCAAGATCTTCCAGGCTGCCCCAGTGGGTCTGACGACGACGTCCACGAAGCCTCCCTAACCTTTCATCACAAAGTATCGCTTGCTACTTCGAGTATATATTCATATAATATACATAAATGTATGTGTAGTATATATATATAATCACTGGTTAAATAGCAATATATTTTCCTTTTTTCTTTCCAGAGGTCCAGCCACCCGTGACGCAATCCCTAGGACAACCAACCCATCTATAACGGCGCTACCGCTACTGACAGAGAGTCACTTACTCCTGCCAGGGGGATAAGGTTCAGCCACGTCCCGTCAGCATCCTCCACGCCCTCGTCTGGCGCACACCCCACACTGACACGCTCTTTTCCGTTGGTTCTGATCGAATTTCGCTTTTCCAATAGTGGTCTCAAAAGGTGTAGTCCGATTTTTACCGATCTTATTTTTCTTTTGCTTGTCCAATTTGGCTTCGAATTTCATTCTGCAGGCGGACGAGAGATTCCTCAACGGCCAACCTTACTAGCAACCGAAAAAGGTCTTGGTTGTGGCTGCCTGCTCGCTTGCTTTCTTGCTGTTTTAGTCGTTTTTGTTCTTGTTGTAGCTGGTGTTCTGCTGGCGGGGTGAGTTAGGCTGGAAGAGGGGCGAAGGGGGAGAGAGGGAGTTGGGGCCGTGGTCATAGTAGTAGGAAAAGTGGTAGAAATAGTAGTAGTAGTAGGAGGCGTCAGAACAGAGGAAGGGTTATAGTAGTAATAGTAGTAGTAGTAGTAGTAGAAGTAGTAGTAGTAGTAGTAGCAGACGTAGAAGTAGTGGTGGTGGTGGTGGTGGCTGCTTGATACTGCTGCTGGAAACTCTAGCCGAGAGCCAGATCGTGTATATGAAGGCAATAAGAGTTAGCAATTAAGAGATAGTGACGACTCGTGTATTACAATGTTTTTTTTAGCGGTCCGTTAACAAGATAAATTGGAAAGCAGAAAAAACTGTTCGTTTGAAATTTGTTTACAATATTTAGGAGGCGCGATCACTTCACTTCGAGGTCATCATCGTGACGAACTCTGTTGGGGAGAGAAAGAAGAGAGAATTACACATTTCATAAAACACTTGTTTTAAATATATGCAATGCAAAAGCAGCAAGTGTGTGTACGTACACGTGCATAACGTGTATTCATGTATACACCCGTGTACACGTCACATATATACACGTGTACGTACACGTGTATACATGTGTGTACGTACACGTGTATACGTAATGTGTGTGTACTGTTGTGTATATGTGTGTGTACACGTGTGTACATGTGTGTGTGTACATGTGTGTACGTGTGTGTGTATATGTGTATATGTATATATATATATATATATATATATATATATATAATATATATATATATATATATATATATAATATATCACAAAGTGCAAAAAAGACTTCCACCCAAAAGCAACGAACTACGTACGAGAGCACACCCAAAATTTCATAAGAGGTAAAAAGTAGTATATCATGTACTTCTCTGCATGAAAACGTACCAGCTGCAGGTGCACCAGGACAGTTTGGTAACTCAAGCACCGTCACGGTACTCTCAACTACCTCTCACCAGCGGAATCCTCAGCTCGGCCACCGATACAAAATTTCACAATGGACGAAAACCCCAAACAGGCAGGCACGCACTGACACACACACATACACACTATCCATATATATATGTATAAAACTTTCAACTGACGCCTCGAACACACACACGTAACTGTATTCAACCAACACCCACATTTCTCCTCCTCTCTTCACAAACAAACAATTACGTTTCGTGGGAGTTAGTATGATTACGTCATGCTTCCCCATGCCTTACTAGACTCGCACTGGTTTGAAGATCCCCTCTTTTGAGAGCTCACAAGAACTTCCACAGACATTATACGAGAACCACGCCCACAGCCACAGCCTCAGTCACATCTCTCATCTGAACGTGGACATAAGCGACTGGAAAAGATTATAAGCCCCAATAACAGGCCCTTCGGCAACAGACCTGCGATTTGCAAACACCCACACATCCAATCAGCCTTCACAAACAACCCACACATCCAACAATGGCCGTATCTATAAATATTAAAAAACAACAACGAAATTTGAACAAAAGAACGGAGACAGAACAAGGAAAGTACATAAAAGCGAAACTAACAGCTATTATTAAGGGTTAAGGTCGGCCAGCCACGGCCCGACGGGGGGGGAGGGGCCGCAGGTGGCGTCTCTACTTAGAAGTCATCATTCGCACGAATTCTGCAAAAGAAAGTCGGACGGAAAGTCTGAGGGCGACTCATGCAGGGCAAGAAAAAAAAACATAAAAAGAAATAAAATATAAACAAATAAAAAAAGATATAAAAAATAAAGGTCTACTTCTATAGTTTCACTATAAGGCAAAATAAAATGCAAATAAACAAAATGACAGATGGCAGTCCAGCACACATTTGTGTGCTGGTTTCTCAGTTCATGTGTATCATCATCAAAGGACAACTACAAAATAAATGCTACTAGGTTTAGCAAAATTAAAATCTGATAAACTACTAATCTCAAATGTCTACAAACCAAAGAAACTAAAAAGGTGAGAAAAAAGGAAAAATAATCATGCAACGTGAAGAGGGTGTTAGTGCATGCGTAGAGTGCAAAAGAAAGTGGCAGGTACTAGTGCAACTCAAATAATGACCTTGAAATGCGGAAAGGGGGTGGAAGGGTGAGAAGTAGAAGAGGGAGAGAAAAGAAGGGGGGAGGTAATTAGCCACCGATGGGGTGCTTAGATGTGCCATGCAAACGACGCCGATTTTTGCTCCCAATTCAGCCAATGTATCCTACGAGACCAGCCCTGGACTTCTTACCAGGAGCCCTCCACCTTCAATTTCCAGGCACATATAAAACGAAATTTATATATAAATATATATATTAAGGTAAATTCTGGTAGTTACCAATAGCCATACCACCTTGAAAGGTTAAAAGAAAGGTTAAAATGGTTGTCCCTCCTCGACACACCACTTCTGCAATGCATTCTGCACGAGCTGGGAGTGGCTTCAGCGTCTCCCTCCCATTTTTTCGAGTCTTATTTTCCTAACTCCCATGCTCTTTATAATTTGTCATCATCTCCATTCTCAACCTTTGCAAGGCAAACTATCGGCTTTCTGAAGTCCAATCAGCAGTGATTACCGCACACCTCACGCAGACCCTTAAAAGTGCTATTGTGCAGAAATTGTATACCATCTCATGCAAGCCCCTACAACCCACACTCTCTTCCTCAAGCACTCAAAGGGGGAGTTTTTTTTTTTTTTGCTTCTTAATAAACCCAAATTTCCCTCGATTTCCAAGCACCGAGTGTTTCCGTGAGCTGCCAATAGATCCATCCCAAGTTCTACCTCTGAGAAGACTCACAGGTGGAACTGCACACTATCCAATAAATAAGTGAAAAGGTCGCAGCGAGGGCCACAAGCCTTCGCCCTGGACCTTTTGAACTTACCCTCATAATTGACCTGACCGTCGCCGTCAATATCGGCTTCCCTGATCATCTCATCGACTTCCTCGTCAGTCAGCTTCTCTCCGAGGTTGGTCATCACGTGCCTGCAGAAACAAGGTTCATAGAGAAGGCGTCGCGGACAGGAATAACACCGGCAACATATTCAATTAAAATAAGAGCTTTGTCACGCCTTGAGGAAAAGGGTCCAGTGTCCAGTGCCCCTCCAACTGACCTGAGCTCGGCCGCAGAGATGAAGCCGTTGCCGTCCTTGTCGAACACCCTGAAGGCTTCCCTGATCTCTTCCTCGGAGTCGGTGTCCTTCATTTTGCGGGCCATCATGGTGAGGAACTCGGGGAAGTCGATTGTGCCATTACCTGTGGGGGAACAACGGGTTTTAAAAGACACGGCAAGGGCATCAAGACGTTAACACGGGAGAAGTATCTCTCATTAGAGAGAACTTGAAGATGGCATGAACCCCACCATAACTGCTAATTCATTCGCCCTTATTCCCAAGTCAATTATGACAATTTGCAAGCACATAGGAAAGGTAGGATAAACAAACACGAGACTCGCCAACTGGCAAACAATAAGGTCATTACTGAATGGTCCACGTGGTCCTCAGCGCAATCATCGCCGCACAATGGCCCACTGTCGAGGCCAGCTGGTGGAGATCCAATCAACCCATTCATAAATTATCACGAGTATCTAGTGTACAGACGCGGAGCAGAACGTAAACACTGCGCTGTTGCTGCTGTTCCTCTCCCCCTCCTCCAACCTCTTCCGTTTATTACCACTTCCCTCCAACCTCTTGCATTTTTTCCTTCTTTTCGTTTATCATCCTTCCCAAAATCCCCCTCATATTCTATTGTTTCATGTCACTTCCCAACCTCATATCGTCCTCCCCCTCTCCCCTATGCTCCCACCTACCCTCCCACTCTCCTCCCTGCCGCACTGTGCATGATTCACCCGGCCACAGCCCCGCGATGACTCACCGGCACACCGCCTGCTCTGCCCTCTTGGCTCGCACGCACGCACACACGCACAATTTCGCTCGGCTGTGATGATCTTTTATACTCGTTATGAGAGTGACAGCGGCGTCATGGCCAGAGGCTTACAATGCCTGCGGCGACGGTTGGCTCCAACTCCTTGGGGGCGAGGAGGGGGGTGTAGACAAGGTGCTTATAATACCAACCTCTTTTTTTCCTTTTAACGTTCGAAAGGGAGGGGGAGAGCAACTCCCTGGCTGATTGGCGATCTGCCGTTAGCTCATTACACTGATGGAGAAAAGGTTAGCTATAAGGTTTACCTATGGTACCGACATTGCTTTTGTTGGAACTGGAATCGCATCACCCGGAATCGAAAAAAAACAGGCAAATCCATCCGTTCTCTCTTACGTATGCTTACGGATACTTTTCCAACCCGTGAAGTGGTCGCTACATGGTTGTTTGCCATGTAGCGACCAGCTGATACGCCTCTCATGCCCTTGTTTTTGTGTCTGCGGTCATTATATTTTTCGTGCCAACTCTTTCGTTTCCTGGAAAGGCGGCTCGCTCCCAAACACTTCCTGCCATTTACGAATTTCTTGCTAAAGCTGAAGCCATGCGTGCTCGCGAGACGGCTCTATCAGCTGAACGAGGAGATCGGACATTGGGGGAAGAGAGTGCTAAGTGTGACGGGGCTAACGGTCTCGCGCCAACAGCAATCTAAAGCGGTAGATGCTATTGTACGCATCCTCCGCCGGCTCTAACTGACAAATGCTTTATCTACGGCCAGGTGCAGCCAGCGGAGGGGCAGCTCCAGTCGGGAGGATGTAAAAAATGTGGGGCGAGGAATGGTGGAGGGGAGAAGAGACGCGAGAAGAAAAAGAGAAGGAAAGACCAATTTACTATTAGTATGAGTGACTCCTGGAATTGAATATTAGGACACATTTGCCTGCTACACTGACCGTTCCAAAACGATCGTTCCAATACACAAAGGCGAGATCTTTTAGACTCCAAGCGCGTATTGCAAGCAGCGGCTTTACAAAACCAGCAAGAACCACCGCGAGCAGAGGCCCGGCCGAGGCCAGAGCGGGCGAGCGCCGAGTCGCGTTGCGCTGCGCTGCGTCCTAAGGGCACAACGCACGGCTGTATCAAAGTGCGAGTGTTTACGCGCCGAGTAAACATTCGCGAGTTGGGCTGCCACTCGCCAAACTATTTTTCTTGGGGCGTGTATACATGTCTAGCAGGAAGAAAGGGGTTTAGCTCCCCGAGAGGCTTCTTCGGCCGCGCAGTCACAGGGCGACGCGCATCCTGGGGCCGGGAGAATACCCTTCCCTCTCCCTCCCCTCCCCCTCTAATCTTCGAATGCCAACCCGTCTCGAGGGCGATTTCGCAGACCGTGAGAGAGAGAGAGAGAGAGAGAGAGAGAGAGAGAGAGAGAGAGAGAGAGAGAGAGAGAGAGAGAGAGAGAGAGAGAGAGAGAGAGAGAGAGAGAGAGAGAGAGAGAGAGAGAGAGAGAGAGAGACTTGAAGAGGTTAACACGCCCTACTCCCTCCGAGAATTCGCGTCTGGGTCGTCCTTTTGCCTTTCGCGCTACCGACTGCCAAGCGTCCGGCCCCAGCGTGTAAACGAGGTCCAGTGAATATCAAATATTAGCTTTACCATCTACAACAAACCATCAGGGGAAGGCCGTGAATATCTTCTCCGATTAGAAGTATACGAGCGAGGGAAGAAAACTATGCGGAAGTACGGTTAAGAAAGTGAGAAGAGGAAAAGAGGAAGAGAGGGAAGGAGAGGAAAAGAAGAAGAGAGGGAAGGAGAGGAAAAGAAGAAGAGTGGGAAGGAGAGGAGAGGGAGGGAGGGGAAGGAAAAGGGAAGTGGGGGAGAGGGAAGTTCCCCACGTGACACTAGAGTTCCCACGCACATTCCACAAGCTTGTGTTCTTTCCTCCGCGATCAGAGTATCAAGAGCTATTCCTATCTAGGAAAAATATTCGCGGATCGCGCGCGCGCAAAATGTCCCACGCCGAACGCCTACAGAAAACCAATAAAAAGCTTCACTTGAATAAAAAGGATGAAAAAACGAAGAAATAGAAGTCGCCTCCTCCGCACGCTGCCATGTAAGCTCGCCGCACAATACCAGAGCATCATGCAAGCCGGGCCACGCGCCTTGCCACGCCGGAGCAATCGGGTTTTCTCTCGTTCCGTTGCAACGGAAACCCTTGCAAAAGCACGACTGGTCACTGGCCATCAAGCAGAGACCTTTGCACCACTGACTTAACTGCAATACAAGGCAGTTATTATCAGTGTGTGTGTGTGTGTGTGTGTGTGTGTGTGTGTGTGTGTGTGTGTGTGTGTGTGTGTGTGTGTGTGCGTGTGTGTGTGTGTGTGTGTGTGTGTGCCGTGTGCAGAATGCGTGTGGGGATGTGGGGTGAAAGAGCTGTCTGGTGGCGAGAAATCGAGCTGTTCAAGACTGAACCGAAAAATAAAAAGCTCACCCGCACCACCGCCACCACAACGAAAAACAACCTCCATTTCGAACGGAGGCAGCCCGGCCATTACGCAACCCCACAGAGCGATTTCTCGAGCCTCCTTGAGCAACGAGACACCAGAAAGCGCGGCATCCTCGGCCCCATTACAGCAGCCGCGGCGTTGCGAGGCGGCCGGCCGAGAGTGCCACGGGACACGAGAGGCACGCTCAGCGAGCTACGTGGCACTCAGCGTATCCGGGGTGGGGAAGGGGGGAGAGAGGGAGAGAGAGAGAGGGATGAGAAGGGAAAGAGGAAAGAGAGAGAGAGAAGGAGAAGGAGAAGAGAGAAGAGAGAAGAGGAGAAGAGAGAGAGAGGAGAGAGGAGAGAGAGAAGAGGAAGAGAGAGGAGAGAGAGAAGAGAGAGAGAGAAAGAGAGAAAGAGAGAAAGAGAAAGAGAGAGAGAGAAAGAAGAGAGAGAGAGAGAGAAGAGAAAGAGAGAAGAGAGAGAGAGAAGAGAGAAGAGAGAAGAGAAAGAGAGAGAGAGAGAGAGAAAGAGAGAGAGAGAGAGAGAGAGAGAGAGAAGAGAGAGAAGAAAGAGAGAGAGAGAGAGAGAGAGAGAGAGAGAGAGAGAGAGAGAGAGAGAGAGAGAGAGAGAGAGAGAGAGAGAGAGAGAGAGAGAGAGAGAGAGAGAGAGAGACGAGACACGTGCCTGAGGCAGCGTCTGGCACTGCTGACCATCAAGGGCACCGTGAGGCCGGCCCGGGCAAACTGCGGGCGCGGGTGCCACTTTCCCCGCACGCCGCCGCGCCGCCACCGCTGCCGTCGCCCACAGGTCCCGTCAAATTCCCTTTCTCCTACAGCGTTTGGCCGATGACAGGAGCCCTCAGCCGCCCTTTTCGTCCTCGGTCCCTCTCCCCGCCCGCCCCGCCCCCCGTTGCCCGCGCCCGCCTCTATCCCATCACAGCCACAACTGCGGGTGACAGCGAACAAGAATAAATGCAATTGTTCTGCATTTTGTTCCCGGCGATTCCACCAAGATTCTGGGAACACCTTCCGGCGAGCGTCGAAAGGGGTCTAGGGGGGAGAAAAGGGGGTCTGGGGTGGAGGGTCTCATTTCAACGCCACCCTTTCGCCTTGAACTTCGCGCTCTCGAACTCGCTGAATCCGAAAGCAACACAAACCGACAGGGCAAATAACGAGAGGGAGAGGGAGAGCAAGAGAGAAAGGGGGGGGGGTGAACTGTTCACACGATGGCACCACCCGGCTCTGCGTGGCACCAGCCCAGCCAGTGCCAAGTAGGTTGTCGGGCACAAGGGACGTCGTCGTCGTCCACACTAACCCCCTCTCTACCCCCTCCCAGCCTAGTCGCCGCCACAAACCGACCCGCTAATTCCAGGAGCAGGAGAAAGGAAACTTCCGGTGTAGCGGACGCGTGAAAGGGGACGGGAACGAGCGCTCCGCCGTCGTCGCCGAGGAACATTCCAAACGGCGGGGAATTTTCTAGCGGCCAGCCCTAGAACATGCGGCGCCGCGGCTGAGAGGCTGCGATCGGGGGCTCACGCAAAGCATACGTCTTCAGTCTGGGCAGGAGTGTCTGGACGCACTCTATATGTATATGCAACTTAATACACAGGTAGTAAGTTGCATGCAAGTCGCGTGCTAGTGCAACTGTGCATGCGAGGGAGGACCCCTACCAACAAGCCCACCTAGAATGCACCGGCAATACGGGCACTCGTCTCTCCTCAGTGCCTCCTTAAAGAGCGCCTGCTCGGCCATGCCCAACACCGGCCCCCACGCCTGTCATCCAGACACGACCTGCATCTAGCGTTAGAGATCCGGAGATGATCGACGCAAAATGGGGGGAAAAATTGCAACTGATAGATAACCACAGCCAAATGTCTAAACAAAAGGATAGACTCTCCCCAGCCTTGCTTTTATCACGAGCAAAAGCTGAAGGTATGTCAGTAATCTGGCAGGCAAGCAGGCACCGCACCGCACGGAACGGCTCGACTCCAGGCATGAGTGGGCATGACATGGCGTAGTGTACCCAGTCACCTTCACGAGGTTTGCGTTGTGAGGAAATGCGGGGCTGTGGGCGACGGGGTGGGGAGGGGGGGCGGAGCGACGAAGGGGTCAGGGCGGAGTTCTTGCGAAGGTCTACAGTAGTTACCACGAGAGGGGGGAGTAGGAGAGAGAGGAGATAGTAGAGAGAGAGAGAGAGGATAGAGAGATAGGAGAGAGAGGATAGAGAGATAGGAGAGAGGGATAGAGAGATAGGAGAGAGGGATAGAGAGATAGGAGAGAGGGATAGAGAGATAGGAGAGAGGGATAGAGAGATAGGAGAGAGATAGAGAGATAGGAGAGATAGAGAGATAGGAGAGGGGGATAGAGAGATAGGAGAGATAGAGAGATAGAGAGATAGAGATAGAGAGGGGGATAGAGAGATAGGAGAGGGGGATAGAGAGATAGGAGAGAGGGATAGAGAGATAGGAGAGAGGGATAGAGAGATAGGAGAGAGGGATAAAGAGATAGGAGAGAGGGAGAAAGAGATAGGAGAGAGGGGGAGAGAGAGAGGGAGAGAGGGGAGAGGGGGGAGAGGAGAGGAAGAAAACGAGCGAGGTGATATAAAAGCGACTCCGACATCGACCGGCGAGAACTACTACCGAGCCAGTCCTTTCGGTATGATTAAAATCTTCAGATTATAGCCCCTGCCACTCCCTCCCCCTCCCCCTCCCCAAAACAATCGCTATCTTTTCATTAAAACCTGACACACCGAAATGTCGGGACTCTCTATAAATAGCATGACAGCAGTGCGACAAGTGCCAAGGCCACCGGCCCAGTATGGGGGTGGCTGTTTTCCCCTTTTTTCCTGTTAGTGCCTCGCCATCCTCGTTCCTCATCCCCTTGCATCTATGCCTTAGCTAACTCCGCGCAGGCAGGACGACGGAAAGGCCCACCGGACTCATGGCCAAGGAAATGTGCGGACCCATCGTAAGGAAAGGAAAGGTTTATCGTTTATGCGAATAGAGCGCTAGGTGATTTTATTCCGTCATTATCATATTCATACACAAATTCTTAGCGGGAATAGCTGTTTTTGTCTATGTTTATGCAAAGAGAAAGAGAGAAGAGGCAGACATTCAAGAAAAGAGGAGTGAAGGGGGGGGGAGGGGTAGGTTCCCAGCTAACCTGTATCAAAAATCAAGCCAACTGCTGACCCTTAATACCATTTTGTGTTGGAGGCCGCTACATCGGGTCCTGCTGGCTTGATGGTGTTGGCTCCGGGTATTTATATCCACCAACACGTGCTGCTCAACAGTGACTGCTGCTGCTGCTGCCACTCCTGCTCCTACTTCCGTCCGTTCTTTCCCGTCGCCAGTGGGGGCAGGACACATTTCCCTATTCTCTCTTTTCCCGCTTGTTTCAGACTTTTTAAATCTTATTTTGGACCAATAGTCTTCTCGTGTACTCGTTTGAGCGTCTTCGTCCGCACCTTCGGTCTCCCCTCTACCATCTCTCCCCTCCCGCCCGCCGTTACCCGCACAGAATGCACTGATAGAAATGTCAACTATTCATGGGGTTACCGACTGAAGACAAGCAATGTTACAGTAACAAAATCAATATCCGCGCAGGATACGTTTAAATGTAATAATTTAACCAACCTCATTAATAATCAAGTCCTCAAAACAGGAACATGATGGTGAAAACCCCTTCCCCTTTCCCCTCCATCTCCTACACCTCCACACCCACCCTACTCAGCCCCAAACCTCACCACCACCCCACATACCCCCCCCCACCCCATACAATGAACATCACCCCTTCAACTCACCGTCAGCATCCACCTCGTTGATCATGTCCTGGAGTTCGGCTTCGGTGGGGTTCTGGCCCAAAGACCTCATGACTGTGCCCAATTCCTTGGTGGTGATGGTGCCGTCGCCGTCCTTGTCGAAGAGGGAGAAAGCCTCCTTGAATTCGGCAATTTGTTCTTCGGTCAGCTGATCCGCCTGTGGAGGAGGGGGAGAGAGAGAAAGAGAGAAAGAACTGTTTTAGTACTGGGAATACAAGCGGATGATCAATAATAATTAAAACGAATAAATAATTATAATATGAATAAATGTTATAACTGTAAAACCAGGAATGGGAAAAATATGGAAATAAGATTCTAAACTTGTCCTATCCCTAGCTAAAGAAAAATCCTGCAAGTTATCAATCACCGAGTGGTAGCCATAATGTAGAACCTCAGCTCTCAGCAACTATTACTCGACATCAGGAAGCAAATCGTGGCCGCGGCAAGGGACAATGACCCTATACACTATATTTCTCAGGAAAAAGTTTCTTACGACTGGGACATGTGTTGTAGTATATGCAATGGACTATCCAAGAGGACAGACCAACAACTGAGCATGAGGGCAGATCTCTTCTAGTTGACTTTATCTATGAATTTAAAACAAAAGAGTCGAATTGGAGCCAATTTCAGAATCCTAATGAAGAAAACGTATAAAAAGGAGGAAACGGCCGTGAAGGAGCCGCAGGAAATGGCCACGGTTCGCGTCCTCTGTCGTCTCCTAGGAAACATGACTATCTCCTTAAGCTTAGCCATCGAAGGGATACTTACCAACACAAGGGCACAGCAAAAAGAGAGCGCCGGCATTTACGGTCCTTCGACGGTGCGAGGAAGGCCGACCTCTTGCACCCTTCTCCCCTTCCTTGAGCCCCCCTCTCTTCCCTGCCTTCCCGATACTAGGTCGGAAACCTTACCCTTTCCCCTCACACCTAATACAAACACCTGAGCCCACGCTTTCCTTTACAACAGCTTGCCCTATCAGATCTTTTTACCTAACCCCCCCCCTCCCCATCACTCTTGTGCAACCGGGAAGCACTTGACTTGTACTTCATGTGCATGACCTTATTTCCTTTTAAAAGATTAGTAGCAACTTT